>OX451212.1:6806494-6931291 GCA_949628255.1 Macrophya alboannulata | reverse complement strand
GTAGAGATGCCTGGCGATGCTGTAAACAGTGGAATAGGTTTTCTTGACGTGCAATTTGGAGCATTAGAATTTGGCACGGAAGCTGGATCTCTGGATGGTTCCACGACGGAGAAATATAATTCGTCAAATTCAACTGCTACTGGTCTAGAAGTTACCCCTCTGGCCAATGTGACTAATCCTTCAAACGCTCCTAACAGTATGGACATTGAGACAAGCCAGACAAACACTAATCAGTACAGTGCGACGTCTCAAATGGTGAGTTTATATATTAAAACGAATGTTTTATTTATATTTGAATGTTTGTGTGTGTGTTCGTTCTCCCATCATTAACAAGACTATTTTTTAAATTAATATCAATGGTTGAGCATGCTTTTGAAGGAAGGGGACAAGAAAACACCGCAGCTTTCATAACTTATCCCTGTGCTAGTCGTAACCTTGTTTCCCCTGTCCCTGATTTCAGTTGTCAAGCAATGACAGCTTGCCAGTGTCTAGTGACCACTCTCTAAGTTCGCAAAGCGGCTTTGTCGCTCGTAGTGGCAATAGTGCTCCTTCTCTGGATATTACCAAGCAGGACTTCTCCTCCCAGGTATCTCCGGGGAATGCTTCTGGATATGGAACAGCAGCTGCCTATCAATCACAGAAAACTGCTTATCAGCCATCAAATGCAACGGCAAACAGCTATGCAGCGTATTCTACCAGTACGCAATCAACACAATCTTCATTCCCCGCACAATCTGCCAGCAACAGTAACAGCTATTCTGCTACCCCGACGGTCACTCAAGTATCTGGTTACAACACGTCGTCCTCTTACTCCCAAAACAATGCCTCAACTTTTGTCAACCAAGCTTCCCCAGCTGCTGTAGCATCCGCGGCGTCAACCTATAACCAAAATACAACTAATCAGGTAACTATTATTAATACTCGAGTTTAGTTTTTGATATTTTCTTGCTTCTCGCTTTATTTATGTCACTTTTTCGCTCAAGTCATTACTTTTCATCGGCAACGGTGATGAGAAAAGTACTGATTTACATTGAAAATTGACGCTTTTAGTAATTTCAACAAATATTTACATACTCAGCTCTCTAACACAACAAACGAAAGTTTTTTCGAAACATCTTGGTCTGTCCAACAAATTCGCCAAATGATCTCGTAAACTGCTAGATAAATGAAATAAGATTTTACAGTCAGACAAAGGGGCATGAAAAATTGCCATATCTCGTTAAGTTTAAACGTTTGATTCTACTAGAAATAAATTGGACTTTAAGCGTTTGAATGACCATCTATATTTATTTTCTCATATACTTGATCGTATTTGTAAGGTGATGAAAAGTATCGTAAAAAAATACTCTTCCTGTATCTAGTTTTGCGTATTTTGTGTTATTTTTTCCAGTGAAACTTTCTAACGTTTTGCTGATTCCGGTTTACAGGTCTACCAGCCAGCAAGTGCTTACGTACCTGCTACTACGTCTCAGTTTCAGTCGCAATCGGTCGCAACTAACACTGCGGCTAATAGCAACTCGGGTTACCAAGCAACTGGCTATCAGGGATCCTCTTCATTCCAATCTACCCCACAGGCTTATCAGCCTTCAGGAGCAACTTTTACCTCCCCAATAACTCAGGCATCAAGCGGTTATCAAAGTGCAACGCAATCGGTAATTTTTATACTTGTTATCATCTATAACTGGTTGAAAAAAAATAAATTTAAAAAGACAAAAAAAATAAACTTATTTTGATTTTGAATTGGTTTTTTTTTAATTCTAATTCATTATACTCTTTCACAGGTTTATGCCAGCGCGTATAGCAGTTATGGTAGTCAACCACAGACCGGGACTCACAATCATAAGCTAAACAGTGGCACTAATAAAGACTCACAGTATGACGGCAGTGCTACTACGTCTAGCAATTCTTTGGCTACGACAAGCTCGCCGGCTCTCGGTCTTGCTACAACTTCAGCAAATAGCTCTCAGGCAAAGGCTACCAGTTCAAACGGTAAATGAACTTTACTAAATTGAAATTTGATCATTTATTTATGATTGTGAATTCGTATTGCAATGTAAAACTTTTTTTTTTCTTTTTTTTTTAAACAGCTGTACCAAAGAGCACGTCTAGTGGCGTAGTAACTGGCAGTGGAAGCGGAGCTGGAAGTATGACTGGCGGTGGTGCTGCTGGAAGTATGGCTCCAATTCTTAGCCATCAATATATCATGGGTCAAGGTGTTCCATACGCCGCTTTCCAACAGCCGATGTATAGCTATGAAGACTTGCAACTTATGCAGCAGAGAATACCACATATGGTCAGTCTGATCTCCGACTTATTAATTTCTCTATAATTTATAGGAAAATCTTTTGAATATACAGTATAGCTTTTTTATAGTGTAGCTTCTCCCAATATCCTAAATCAAATTTGTTTATCGATTTCGAAGTCTCTGACTCTTACATTCTGATAAATGAAGTTCAATTATAATAGTCTGATATGAAAAATATGAATTCGGTATTGTTTCTATGAAAAATTTTGAAATTCCAATTAAATTCTTCACTCAAAACTTGATTTCCATACTTTCTAATTCAGGTGAATTGTCATTAGTTTTTTTTTTTTTTTTTTTTTTGCGGTGTTATATTTTTTGATGGAAATAACGCCTTGTCTAACTAAGATATATGTAAAATTTAAAAAGCAAGTGCCTGTTGCAGCTTGATGTTGATATTTGAATTATTATTTCTTTATTCGAATGCCTTTTATTGGGAATCACAGTTTCATTCTATACTATAAAAATATCTATGATTATATTTATATTATCATTATTATTTTAGAATGATATTGGTTAATATTTAATTATTCATGTATTTATTCATTTATTTATTTGGTGCTTGGTAGTTGCTAGATATATTAATTTCTGCAAAAATTTATTATATTGCGTTATCCAGTTGTAGCACCACAAATTTCAATATCATCGTTTTCGATTTGAAGGGGTTGACTCAAGTAAAAACCCTTTTAATATTAATTATTCAATCTCATACTTAGAAGATAGACTCTGTATTTATTGCCATAGAACTTTGCATAGTAAGAAAAAAACAAAAAAAAAAAAACAATTTATCAAGGCAAATATTGTCTCGGGAATTATCAAATAATAAATTATCAATTCTGAACAAGTTTTTTTCCTAGATTCAACTATCGGAAAATTTTTATCATGCAGAAACTGTTCTGAATATTTATAACTGCATAAAAAATATTTCAAGCAGCATCTCGTATGTAGAAAAGTTGGATTTTATTTGAAAAAAAAAAACATTCAAAAATCGTTTCACTTTAGCATATGAAAATTTCTAGTTTCGATCTTTATAGTGAAACGAAAAAAAATTGTTAAATCTTCTAAATCGCCACGTTACTTTTGCCTCAATCTTTTTTTTTATATTTTGTATTACTGCCTGCTTATCAATTAATTTATACTTTATTCAGAATGAAAATGGATCATTTTTTATTATATCGATTACTTATTGATTGTTTTAAATCTCTTTTAAAATTGCATTTAACAATGCAATGTGAATATATGTGAAACTTGAATATTATTTGGCAGAACGATGGCATGGCTCAATTATATTTATTGTTAGCATTCATTCGTTGTAGAGCCCAACTATTTGTAGAGACACCTACTTTAGTTCGCATAAAACCTAGACTTAGTTAGTCTCCTCGTATCTGGAGTACACAGTGTATGCATGTAGTTTTGTGTTTGGCCTCCCTGACTAACGTGCAGTCCACTACTGGTTACTATGACGCGACTCTGGGCTATCAGACGACTGGTCCAGCTACCAGTCTTGGAGGAGGTCGTGGTGACGCTTTAACCGGTGTCCAAGGTGTCCAGGGTGTTCAAGGTGTACAAGGGGCCTATACCAGTATTAGCGACGCCAGGTTTGCAAGAAATGATAGCAACGCGTCGCCAGTTCCCTCGACTATGTCTCAACAGGTAATTTTCCCTCAAAATTCCATTTAACTTAGTTAAAAAATCTAGCTCAGCTGCCAGACTCCAAGGTCTTTAATTTTTTCACTGTAAGAACATAATATCAGAACCCAATTTTTACACGTGATACAATGTTTGTTGATACACCTTATAACATGATATCAAAACAAACCGTTAAACCAGATGTGATAATCAGCTAAGATAGCCTTTATATACATACTTGCATAACAGGAAAATAAACAACATTTTGACGTATTTACTTAGCATGATGGATTCGTGATTCATGAGTGTCTGACGTAGGCATTTTTTTGGAATAATTGTACAGGGATTAAATTGAAATACTTGTAAGAATTTTCAATCACAGCTTCAAGGAATTTTATCAACGATTTTTATTCATTAATTTTTCATTACTTGACGATAAAAGCTGTTTAAATGTTTCAAGTTGATGTGCGAATTGATTTTGAATTGATTAAAAAAGTGATTTTGGAGAAAAAAAAAGTTTGTAAAACAGGTCCTTTTAGTGTTATCTAATATTGAATGCCGTGAAGCCGAAGCATGAAGGTATAAGAAAAAGCAAAACTCAAAAATTCGTAAGAATTAAGTTTCCGACTTCGAATACTCTTCAAAAGTGAGCTAGGAATAAACGGATCGAAATCAGCTAGTCAGCGAGACTGAGTCTCAACCATTCCAAGACTTTCTTTAATACATTCAAGTATTTGTATTTCTAGACTGCTACGCAGCATCAGCAACCAATGATGAATCCCACGTTACCACCTGGCTATGCATACTTTGCATATGGCGGAGGTATGATGCCAGGAAGTTTTCAGTACGGAACACCAGCTATGTATCCAGTGAGTGATTTTAACTCGTACAGAAGTTATTTTCCAAAATTAGTCACAATATGCATTGTTAACAATCGACTATCCCTGATTATAGCAGATTGCTGCAGCTGGAAATGCAGGTACCAATAGTGGAGCTTATAGCGCAAAACCAGGTAGTTACGGTTCAGGATACGGAGGCGGTGCTAGCTACGATACTTTGGCAAGTGCTGGTCCAGCCGGAGAGTATAAAGGGGCTAGCAGTGGCTACACAGGTACGCAAGCTGGAAAAACTGGTACATCAACAGGAAATACAAATTCCGGTGGGTCTTCTGCCGCTGATATCGGCGCTACTATGTACGGAAAAAGTCACGTTACGCTGAGCAAGGTCAATGTAAGTTGTCGAAGGAAATCTAAAAAGTTATTCTCATAATTTGAACCGTATTATCTTATTGCTAAGGTTTTAGGGATGAATAGGTAATGATTTTTTCTATCTTTATAGTCATATGATAAGCAGACGTTCCATTCCGCGACTCCACCTCCGTTTGGTTTAGCTGGAAGTCAGAGTGCAGGATTGCCGGGTGGTTACGGCACTCCGCATCTTTTTATTCCAACTATGCCTCATCAGTTGCATCAGCCATTACATCAAGACAGTGGAAGCAGCACAGGACAACGCTCTAACGCAAGTTCTCAGAATAAGGCTCAAGCTAAGCCAGGAGGATATAGTCCAAGCTATTGGGCTGGTGGTAACTAACATTAATATACAAGAAAATACAGTTCTAGAAGGAAAGAAGAAAAAGATTGAAGGATTTCACGTCGACACAGATTTAGATAAGCTTTAACAATCTACATGAACACAGATTTAGACCAGATTTTATATACAGAAGAAAAAAAAAAATATAGACGATTAAAACTGGATATAAGACGATTTGAATAATAACTAAACGAATTAAGATATTGGAAAATGGTGATTTCCAAGGAATGGAAGAATTAGACAATTCGTTTTCGTCTTACATTAGTGAGAATTATTAATTTATAGACGAATTTTTTTATACATAATTACAAAGTAAGATGTATAAATATATATCAAGTGCTATGTAGACTATGAAACGTCCTAAAATCAAGAACCTGTGTTTGAGAGTTTCAGGTACGCTCATTATACAGGGTGTCACAGAAAACATGCCGAGGCTCTCGCATGGTGAATCTTGATCATAAATGGGATCGAAATTTCCTTAGCCGTTTTTTCCTGAGATGCATAGATTTTCCGTTATAATTATTTTAATTGCAGCCAATGACGCACGGCCTATGACTGGGCCATATGTCAGTGTGCCTCCCGCTCGGTTGTATTTCGAGTGCACACAAGCGAGCGGGAGGCACACCGACACACTGCCCGATCATAGGCAGCGCGTGATTGGCTGGAATTAAAATAATTATAACAGAAAATCTATGCATCTCAGGAAAAAACGGTTAAGGAAATTTCGATCCCATTTATGATCAAGATTTACCATGCGAGAGCCTCGGCATGTTTTCTGTGACACCCTGTATATATTAAAGAGAAGGAAAAAAAAAATAGAAAAAAGAAAAAAAAAATAACTAAATAAATAAATAAAAATTAGTAATGAATAAAAATTCGTACATCTGTTAAATATACACACGTTCTTTCACTTGAATATAAATACTACATTACCGTATTTCTAATTAAGTAACAATCAACTAAGTAAAGAAAAAAAAAAAAAAAACCCATTAAAGCCCTAAAAGTCACAGCTTTTTTTCTACAATCCAAGCTTTTTCATATCGATATTTAGAAATGGTAAAATTTATATATGTATACATGAAAATTATCACAGAAAATATACGTTTTTTTTTTCACTTAATATGAAAAAAAAAAAAAAACTACTACCAAAAAAGATAGTTGATGGTAATAGGTGAATAAAATAAGTTGTACCTAATATAAATTTTGCTTCTCTATTTCTTTAAGAGTTTATTAATCGAATATTGAAACAAAAAAAAAAATAATAATTTTTTTTTTTATAAGATATAAGCTGTATAAATATTATAGAAAAAGGGAAATTACCTTCTGTAAAATCTGTTACACGATATTAAGGATTGATAAAAAAAATTATAACGAAAAATCACAATATTACTAGTATAAATATTAGATAATTGTTTAGTTCTTCCATTCGGGGTTTCGCGATTGAAAAATGAAAAATGAGAAAAATAAAAAAAAAAAATAAAAAAAAAATTACGACTTGTTAGAAATCGGGAAAGGCGGAACCCAACTCTTAATGCAGTTATTAAATTACTGCTGCAAAATTCGCATATTAGGTATATTCAACGTGGTAGGTTTTTAATCGCTATCGACAAAATGAGAAAACAATATGGAAAAAAAACATTAAAAATAAATAAATAAAAATAATGCGACGTAATAAAAATTAGTGCAATTGGCAATGTGTTGCGTTTAAAGCCAAAGGTGATAAATACAAAAACGTTTGAACTGACGAACGCACTTTACTGTCTTAACAGTTAACTCCCTTTCTTTAACAATAAGACAAGCTAAAAATTGGCCAAATTCTTCAACAATATCTATCCACCCAAGAAGAGGTGCTAATATGTCACGAATATGATTTCACAGTTATCTCCTTTACTAAATAGCTAGTTAATCTTTACTTGAATTATCAATCATTGTTTTGAATATATTTCTCATATATGTATGTACCACATTTGTTATAATTTAATCATTTACTCTCCTTGAATTAAAAAATGGAAAAAAAAACCCTGAAGTGGTTTACAAAGTTTCGCCAATTTTATCAGACTTGTCGAATTTTTAATAATTCTAGTTGGCTATTAAGACGTCTGGTTAAAGTGCTTCAAAACGCAGTAGCCAAATGGTCTTGGAGAAAAAATGGCATAAGGTAATGTTATTATAGATTATGATTGTGTGTATTTAATCATGAAAAGAAAAGAAAGAATAAATATACAAAATACAATTTCAAGACACAAATAACAGGGGACAAAACACATACAAAATTATGAAAAAAAAAATCAAACACCCAAAGGTGAACGTTTATTTTACCTGTACAACAGGTTTCTATTATTACTTTACATATTTCATTCATTTAAACAATCATTATAATTGTGCATTTACTTGAGTTTTTTTTTCTCCATTTTCTTCGGTTAGTACTACTATTACTACTACTACTACTACACCCAATATTTTACAATTTATGAATCTACGACAGAGCTGATATCTATTCGCTATCAAATCTTTATTTCTTAACTTAACTTATATACAATCATTCAATTATCATCACATAGATTGATTTACAACGCGTTTTTAAATTACAAGAAGAAAAACAAACAAATTCCCACGTACTGTTTCAATATTATCATTATTTCTATTACACTACAAATGACAAAACAAAGAAAGAAAGAAAGAAAAAAATTACAACAATAAGTAAATAAATGAACAAACACTCTTAATACTACATATTATCATCAATTATTTACAATAAACAGAATAAAGAAATTAAAACTATGTGCACAAATAAAGGACATATCTTAAAAGATCTATTGAATAATAATATACATAGTTCAATACAGAGAAGAGATATCCCTTCCGTTAGACAAATCCCAACTTAATATGAACAACAACAACAAAAACAACTTTCGTTTAAAAATAATTAATCACATTACTTATTGAATGATCCAAATATTACTCAAATCTGTTTATTGAGATGAAACAGAACTTTTTTTTTTTCTTACTGTAATAACCAAATTTATAAAAATCTTCAACCCGTTTGTCATCTTCTGTTGAAGAATTGTTTTTTGCTTCTTTTCTAATTTAATTTCACGTCCGGACGACAACAGATAACAAATTTTTCTGCAGTAAATGATATTGTAGAGGTATATAGGTATATATTTTTTCTCTTTATCGTTTTCTGTTTTTTAATTTACTCTAATAACAGATAATTGCACTCTTGGAAACGTATTCATTTCAAATAAATAGTTATATTATATACGTACGAATGATTTTTAATTTCGGACTGAAAATCTGCAGGGTGCTACATGATTCGCGATGTTGAATAGGTAATTTCTTTTTTGTCTTTCGTCATTGTTTATCCAAAAAAAATTTTTTTGTCATTAATATTAAATTTCAACTAACTTGCAATTAAGCTCTGTGCGCAAATTCTTATCGAACCCGGTTTGAAAAATGAATAAATAAATATAAATAAATGAATAAAAGAAAGAAAGAAATATATACCGTATTGGAGTAAAGTAACAAGGAGGATGAAAAAATGAAATCATTGTGACTATTTTTTTTTTTTTTTTTTTCCCCCAATACATTTGTAGTTACCTACGCAAGCACACGCATACCCAACACAAACAAACATACAATACGTTATACACATGCGAAATGTAAGAGAGAAAAAATATCGAGAGATAGATAAAGAAGAAATGAGTGAAAGGGGGAGAGAGAGAGAGAGAAAGAGAGGGAGAGAATGAGAGAAAACTTATACGCATACATACACATACATTTGTAATGTACTAAAAGTACCGGAAAGAAAACAAACATATGTTCTTATTTGATTTTAGGATATTTTAGTTTATTCGCATTCGTCATATATAAATATGGATGATCTTAGGACGAAGTATATTAAGTGTAATGAAGTGTATGAAGAGAGAAAAGAAATAAAAATGAAAAAAAAAGTGAAAAAAAAAAAACAAGTAAAGTAATGTCGAAAAAGAAATGATGATAAAAAAAAAAAGAAAGAAAACACATAAGAATGGCGAAAGAGCAAAAAAAAAAAGCGTTCGTTCTCATAATAATTATTATACCTTGATAATTTTTGTATTTTTGTCAAATATTAACTGAATATGATCGAAAATGCAAAATGCATTGCGCCACTACATGCTAACTACATATAATTATTAATAATAGCTACTACTGTGTATAAATATGGATATCTAAGAATAAATGTATTAAAACTACCATATACCTGATATCGGTTGGTTATTCATTATAAACTTATACGTATATACGTCGTACACACATACATACATACATAAAACCGTCCGACCGACAGCTATAAAATGAAAACTTTACATAGTTTCGGAATACATGGATCATAATTCGGAAAATCTTGGCTGATTGTTCGAGGGAGGGAGGGAGATGAAGTAATTTTTATCAAAGATCGTGTACAGTTGAGAGTAATGAGATCAGCGAGACTGAGTATATGGTAGATAGCCGGTGCATATTATAGGTATAGTGCGTCGTATTTTGGAATAATTGAGCAGGTAGTGAAAATGTAAATATTTCGGTAAATACATACTTAGGTTTTTGTATTTTGTGGATTATACTGTTATCCTAATAATTCTTATAAACGATCTCTGAGAGTTATTCAATTTTTCAATATATTCGTATACCCAGATTAGATTAGATCGTTGTTACGAAATCATGTAATATTTAATTACTTGATTCGTATTATGGGAAATATATTCAATCGCCGTATTTATAGATCTGAGAAGTCTTGTCAGCTGCATAAGATGAAACAAAAAAAGAAAAAGCAAAGTAACGTTAGATTTATGATTTATGATATACGAGTATACCTATACAGAAAAAGACGAAAAAAAAAGAATTTGATAATAAACCAACTTGCTTTTTGAAAGAAGAGAAGTTCTGTATTCACTCATAATTAATCCACCTTTTTGGACAATTTTTGTCATTTCATAGTACCAGATTTTCAAATACATAAAATTAAAGCTTGTTCCTTTTTTTTTCTTTTTCTTTCTTTCTTTTTTTGATAATAAACAGTACCGCAACGTGCTCATGGAATTGAGTACGTAGATACATACATGCACACGTTAACCAGCCGACCTACATCACGAGCGCTACTACGATAATTTTAAATTATAATTTCAAATCGTAGATTGTCATTTCTGCATTAAGTGGGCCGAAGTTTTAGCTCGTTTTAGGTCCTCGCTAGCTCGGTTTGTCACCGCGGTTATATTTTACTTACGTCATTTATATTATTCCACAACGAAATATATTAATATATTGTACACTCAGTTTTTACCAACCGATAAACCATGCGGGTACATACTTTGATTCAACAGTTCATATACATTCTATATACCTATATACAATGCCTTCGGAAAATCATAAAAATCAATATACCTATAATTTATGTAATGAAAAATTTCACATTTTTCGCGTACAGTTTTCATTGAAATTTTGTTCAATTTTATTTATATGCAAGCAATAATGCGCTGATTTTAGAATGTTCTCGTTTCTCGCGCTTTTCTATAATTAAATACCGAGGCTGCGAAATTTCTGACTGAATGAAAACCTTTCGTATACATCGTATATTTCAATTCGTTAATTGCATTCGTTTCTTTTTCGAAAAATCTTCTACCTACCCGTTTTAATCGAAGACTCATTGCGCCGTGGAAATATTTAATCTGGTTGACTAAGGATCGGCGTTAAGGTCGTCAAGGAGGGATGGGGGATGGCCTGCGGCTATGTCCCTCGAGCAAAGCTAAGATCCCTGACCCAGTATATTATTATATTATTATACCGTCCGACCGCCCCTTCCAATTCAGGATCAGAACGGATCTGGCACTGTTACATCCCTTCCACTTGTTCTCAGTTTACAAAGTCCGAGACTTGTGAGAATAGCATTAATCATTTGACATTCTTAGAAGAAATGCAGTTCCACGACGAGAATATCTATATAAGACTTTAGAAATATATATACATTTTTTTTTTATTTTTGTTTTTACTTAAAAGTGACCGAAAATAATTGATTACTCTTCGTTTCTTTATAGATCTGAAATTTTTTGCATATTGACTTCACCACGTTGGACAGGCTCATAGCTCGTCGTTGAAAAAAAAATTTTCGCTGTATAATTTGAATTTCACGGTTCTAAAATGAATATTTATCAAAGTTGATGACTACGAGTGGGAATAATGGGTAACTAGACACCGTGACAAGCGTAAGTCGCTAAAAGTAATCGAGATTAGAATCACAAGTAAAATTTATTGCGCAATTTAGATTTTAAATTCGTGTTGTAGTTCGTGTCTTGGTATTACGTGCGGTACAATATTGTTGCTATACAGTATACGGATTTCCCTTAGAACTGCAATATAAGGTCTCAGTCACCTACCCTACAGGCTACGTAAACGTGGTAAATGGGATTTGAAACATCGCATCGGGAGGTAATCGTCTTACGTCCGGGGGTGGAACGATTGCGGATTTTTGGTCATAAAGCTTTTTTACCTATTATGTCATTTTCACTACGTAACGGTGTCTAGCAAGTTACGCATGACATTATCTGCTTATCGATTATGCCCTAAATTACATAAGAATAATAACATACGTACCGCAAACGTTGCAGAATTTAGAACGAAGCTTTATCTTTCTTCCTCTGCTTTAGCAGAGAATATCGTTTATTGCCCCAAAAAAAATTTCTATAGGAAATAAATTAACGTACAGTTTTTTCCGGCCGTCGATCTTGATACGAGGTTTACGCGTCTTCTTGACATTCAAATGCGAATTTACATTGAAGCTGAACTTCGAATGGTTCTTAAATAATTTTTAACGAATAAATTATCATCGGTTTCAGCTTCCGAGGTATATTTTATAAATAATCATCGTATAAAATAAAGTTAATAAAAGTTATAGACCTGGTTTATTTTTAATATTTTTATGGAGTAGAAGCTACTGATTATTAGATCTTCTAGACTCTAATCATTATAAACTTTATCCTCTACGTTGAGATATACTTTCGTTGTTGTGTGTAGTCGTCGTAAAAGGTGCGTTGACTGGTATTGGTATTGTTATACCGAGTATTGGGCCTCTGGCCTGTAATATGGTCATGGTCATCGCGGCGGATACCCCAGGGCCTTACATCGGGCCTTAAGGCTTGAGTCAATCCAACCAGTGCTTCTCAACGTTTGAAAAACTGCAACAACTATCGGAAGGTGCAGCTTTTTTTTAGAATTTGAAGGTCATCAATATTAAAAAACTCATATTTTTTTTTGGTTCAAAGAAAGAATTTATTGCGAATATATAACGCGCGGAAATATGAAACGATTTTCTTGAAAAAAAAAATAAAATAAAAATCAAATAAAATAAGCTGAATTTGGGCTTGAAAAAAACAATAATAATAATTCCCGCATCCTTCATGCTATTCAGTCAATCAATTATCGATTCTAGAACAGGGTAAAAAAGTAACTCTGTGGGAAGCTCTCCTTTCCCATGGGGGTTGGAGCGCCGCGAACGAGGTAACAGTGTGCAGATAGAATTAGTCAACGTGGAAGTAGACTATTTGTAAGTTCTGTTGAAATATACCTATACCTATCTCGTAGTATCTCGTAGATGTATCTACGAATGTATGTAGTTGAAGTTGATGTAATCAGAGAAAGAGAGCGAAGCTTTTATGAAAAATTACTGGAGCGTGTATGAAGTCTATGAGGTGGGGGGATGGTATATAGTAAAAAGTAATGAAAATGAATGACCGATTAAAGAAGAAAGAAAAAATGCAAACGAATGAAATAAAATAAAATAAAATAAGATAAATTGAAATGAAAAAACTAAATAAAAATCTAGTGATAAATTGAAAATAAAATTGATTTGAGCGTTTCGCGAGTTGCCCTGAGCCCTGACCTAGATTGCCTCCTGTCTCTTGCGGCGCGTAAGCTGGAATCGCCTCGGGGAATCACCGGCCAGCCTAACGCGTTCCTTGCACGTTCTACGGGAATATTTTCATACTTTTATTATTAGCTTTGTATTACTCATAATGAAAAGTGCCGAACTACGAATTTTCGCAGCGGTGAAGCGAGGCGATTTATGAATCATCGTAAGTTTGAATATAATCATGAAATATAATGATTTCAAATTATTGATATATAGTTTGTCCGTGATTGAACGGGAATTCCCACGTCGATTGTTGTTCGCAGGTGTTTTTTTCTTTCTTTTCTTTTTTTTTTTTTTTAAATTTATTTTTATTTTTTTCTTCTCTCCTGCAGTAATCAGCGGGTAAACGGGGTCTTGAACCGGATATCGTTATAGCATTATCAACTCACATATTACAAGCTATTTTCTAGAAATTAATCAATATGTATGAAATTGTGTAAATTGCTGCAGTAATAATTATAAGAAATTCATAACATATAACATATATAAAATCACACGTAACATAACCGCAGTTTCAACACATACATACATAATGTATGTGTATAAGACGATTTAGTAACTATGGTGCAGCGTAATTATTCTTTCAACTATAAGCTTATCTATACAGTTTTTGTACAATTGACGTTAATATTTGCTAAAAAATTGTCTCTCGTATACACTTTATCAAAAGTGTCTTTTTTTTTTTTTTTTTATTTTCAAATTATATGATATAATCCCACAATGATTGATTATACATGCGTAAACCATTAAATCTTCTCATATACCGTCGATCCTTTCTACGAAACGTGAGATTTAGTTTCAATATTAATTTCGCTTTCGTTCCGTCCGTCCGTATGTCTCTTTTTCTGTCTGTCCGTGCACGTTTCTGTACAGCTAGAAGAGAGAGCCTTGAAAGTAATTTCGTGAGGTGAGCCGTAGGCGTGAGCCGTCAGAACTTGAGAAGTTCTTCCTACACATACATACATACATTACTTGTACGTGAATAAAAATAATAATTATAATAATAATAATGAATTTATAATACGAGTGTGAGTTAGACTCCGGACCAAATTCGCGCTCAGGTAAAAGGTTGTATAATATGTCATTGGCACGGAATAGTTTTGCATAATAAATTATAACGATCTGTTTAAAAATACATCGACTGTCACATAATTGACTTGTTAATTAATTAATTGTTCAATTAACGAGATGATCAATTAATTAACAGATGATTACTATTACTATTATTATTATTATTATTATTATTATGATTAATTGAAAATTTTTGTACCGATCGCTTATCGTGATATTGAGAACTGCACTTCGGTTGTGCAACTATACATATAGAATAAGATATTGATCTAGTCTAGAACAATAAAATGATCAGTTAAATTACCCGCTTCAGCTTTAAGTGAGTTGAGGTATCATAAGCCTTGACTTATCTTGATTATTAACCGATCGTGAAAGAAATCTACTGCACCGCGGTGCATATATGAGATAGCGGAGCTATAGTTTAGTAATGGTTATCAATTATAAAGACGCGGTTAAGCGTCGTTACTGGCCACCCCCCTCCCCCGCCCCCTCAATCGCAGTTTATAACGCGATCTATTATTATAAAATAAATGCACAAATAGCGAAAGTTTGCAGTGTCCTGCACCAGCTGAGCCGGTATAGGTACTTTCAATAAATACGTGTGTGTGTATCATTGGTAGCAATGATATATCTCTGCAGCTCATTACCCACTTATATATACCTAGCTACCGGCTTGTTATAACATTATAGTAGGTAAATGTCTATGTATGTATATTACAGCTGAAGTTGTAACCAACGATGCGTGATGGTTAAGTGCGAGGTCAGTTAGCGAGCGAGAGACATGGTTTAGAGCTTTCTCGATTCCTTATTATATCAGCTACAGAGCTGTATATTACATATATTCAAGAAACGGCGACGACCCTCGAATTCAACGATTCGTCGAATAAACTTCCTGGTCACCTCTTTTACGTGTAGTTCAAAAACAAGAAAAAAAAAAAAATTAAATAAGATAAAAACTGGTTGATGTATCAGGTCCGAGTCATTCCTCTGCGGTATACAGAAATTTGTTGCAATTATATATTTAATTTCAAGTATTGTATAAAGATGGGAAAAAAACGATTTCACATGTTTCTATTAATTTGTTATTGTGCCGTTTGAATAAATAATTATGTTATACGTTTGTTCAAAACAGTTTTCTATCAATTGATAGATTCATGTATTACGTACACGTTTCCAATTACCGGGTATATACATATACCTAGGTATGTACCTATCTACTTACAGTATATGCAGTGTATATAATAAGTTGAGTAAAAAGTGTGTTAATTTTTGAATTGCAATCTATATAATTAATCTCGCCAATAGGAGCACAAGAAGTATAACTACAGACGATATTAGATCTGTTGTTGTCATCGTAAACAATATATATTATATTATACATACATAGGTATATATATCTATGTATAAACATGGGCTCGTGAGATTTTTCGCATTTTTCTTTAAGTCAACAACGGTATAATATATTTTCATAACAAACCTACCATTTATAAATTATATAACCTGAGGCTGTATAGGATATGAATTCAGTCTTATAGGCACCTAGTTAAGTCTTTCGTGACTAACTAATTGTAACGCACAGTAAGTATATAGTTTATTCCAAATCGGATCAAGAACGCGAGCTTTACTGCTTAGGTGGAAACAGTAGCATAGGGATATGTGTGAGTAATATTCTTTGCGTTTGTGGAAATTTTTCGAAAACACATAGTTATAATGCACGTAGATAAAATACACACGCATACTCAACGTATATAGATTCTCATACCCATTTACGGTATCATTGTGTGATTTCTTCGTCATTATAAAACGTGCGAGATACATTTAGCTCGGCTTATACTGCATCTTACAAGGTTAAAACTCTTAATTTTTCGGGTTACACAATCTATAGTTGATCAATAGACCCTGCGGTGTTTGTTTCTAATTCTCTATTTCTCCTCGTCTTCGACTCCATATGCAATACTTCGACAAAAGGTATATACAACGTAGTATATGCACGTAAATTTCTTCATCGAATTTTTCATCATTATTAATCTTTCGGTATTAAACTTTGGAAATATTAGTTCATCAAACTTATATATTGTACTCTGTGTGTTATACCACTCGAATGACGCAATGTACAATATTGACAAACTATACTAGCTATAATACGGGGATGCGGATGGCGTGTTCCCGTTGCATAATTGACACTGCCTAAGAAGCCCCACATAAAATAGAAAAAAAAAAAAAAGAAAAAGAAAAAAACGAGGCAAGGCACGCACCTCCTATAGTTAAATACATTTACGTAAAAGTTAAACCAATTTGTCCGTCCCGAGCCACTATCGTCTTCCTTTTTCAATCTGCAGTGACGAAACTAAGGTGATACATAAATGTGTGGGTGCAGCAGTGTCTACATATAGTATCATTCTAAACGAATTAGGCAAAAAAGAGGCCGTTGGCGTAGCCGGAATCGTGTATATCTATAGGATATACATAAAAATAAAAAAATTAAATTAAAAAAAAAAAAGAAAGAAAATGCACACGAAGCGCAGCACGGGGAAGAAAATTCCTCTTATCCGTTAATGGGAATCCCATTACAACTCCAAATCTCCTCCCTGCACATATCGTAGTCGATTATGCCCGTGGGCCGAATAACAATTTTCCATAAAACTATAAAACGCAGGAACTTCTGTTGCAGAGATCATTTCGTTCTCTTGTTATAGTGCAGTAACGAAGAAGGGAATTGGGAGACAAATAGAAAAAAAATTTGCTCCAGTATATTAGACGGTCTGTGCGTAAAGGGAAGGTGGAAAGATTTTTATTGGATAGTGATCAGAGAATGCTTCTCCGAGAACCCCTTCTCCGATCTTGTGGGTACCGGCCGCACTTGACCTATATCTTATTATTCGTTCAGCGTCCGGATGTGTTATAACTCTTAATACCGGCAGACGAGGTTGTTGTGTTTATGCCTTTAAAGCGCTAAGTACTACACAACGCGAGATAGTGTTAAACGGTGGGTATTGTACTCTGTCGTTGTAGTATAAGCAGTATTGGTCCAAGCCGCGATATAGTCGGACCATTACCGCGCGGTCGCATTAATACCGGACGTCCTTTCGCCTCTTTCCTTACAGCTTCCGCAAAAATCGCCAACTATGGGAAGGGGTCATACTTGACCGGCATACGGGAAGGTCACGACCTCATCGAGGTCTTTAAAGGTTTGCCGCGCGATATACAGCCGCGAATAGCTGACGAATCTTTATATTGCGCAGGCGCATATTGGCTTACTCTGCATGTGCGATTGAGGCGAAAGTATTTAAAGGAGGGAACGAGCCTTGCAGAAGGCCACTAGTTTGTCAACAGGCATATAAGCTCAGTGTGGATCCACCCTGGTGCCTTTAAGAGCATCTTAAGAGCTCGAAGATCCGGCTCTTTAAGCTCTAAAGATATAAATAATAAGAAACATAAATGAAATTTAAGTTTATGTCAGTTTTAGTGGAATCTAGTGTCGCGTATATAAAATACTCTGCTGTGCCTAAAAGTGCCATTATACTGTACGGTATATTTTTTTAAAACAAGAAACTCTTCTCTCTTTTTTTTTTATTTCTTACCTCCACCGTTTCAAGGGGAGAATATTCCATTTTATACTACCAACGCTAAGCGTACGAGATATAATACTGATTCGAAACTATAATGTACTGATTTTAAAGAATTGAAGTTTTTTAAATATAGATTTCTCACCAAGTAGATACTGACGAATTTTTTATAGAGCTTTTTTTAAATACCACGATATAAATCGTGAACACGGTGCTAATCGGCGCACAGAAAAGCATATGATATAGAAAATATAAGAAAACCTGAAGAATAAACTTTGGCCAAAAGTTTTTATATATAGATAAATAAAACTCATCGGTATTCAAACTCGGTATAATGGAAGAGCTTGAAGTGCAGGGAGAGATAATGGACAAAGTAGGAAACTTGTCCTTCTCTCCACCGCCGATGAAGAAGTCTGATACGAAAGACAGCATCTCTTCGATAGATAGCGACGTGAGTTTGTCGTTTGATCGTCGAGGTTCGAAAGGTGAAGAGGCCGATTTTTCGGACAGCGGAAGTTCGGACTGCGATCGGAAGTTGTCGTCGAGTAACAAGAAGTTAAAAATCAGCGACCACGACTCCGGGGCCGATTCCTTAGACGACGCTGTGTCCCGAGACCAGGAAGTCTCCGTCCCAGCGAAGCCTAAAACGATTCCGAAAAATACCGAAGAAGAATTTTCACCACCTAGCGAAGATTTGGCTGATAAAATCTGCGCCCAGGTTGAATTTTACTTCTCCGATGAAAATATCGTCAAAGACGCCTTCCTACTGAAACACGTTAAACGAAACAAGGAAGGATTCGTTTCTTTGAAACTAATATCGAGCTTCAAGAGGGTGAAGCATCTGAGCAGAGACTGGAGAGTTGTTGGAGCCGCGTTGGCCAGATCAAAAAAATTGGAGGTCAATGAACTTGGCACTAAACTAAGAAGACTTGACCCTCTCCCTGTCTACGATCAGACAACACCGTCGAGGACGATTCTCGCGGCCAGATTACCGGTCGAAAAAATATCTGTCGAAACAGTAGCCGAGCTCTTTAGCTCGTGCGGTGAAATCGCGCTGATCCGAGTTCTGAGGCCAGGGCATCCGGCTCCTGCGGAAGTAAGACAAGCGATTGCCAAACGGCCGGAACTTGCGACCAGCGAAGAGTGCGCTTTGGTTGAGTTCACTGACTCCGCATCCGCTAGAACTGCTCTGCAAATGAACCTTGGCGAGATGAGAGTTTACGAACTACAACAATCGACGGAAAAAAAACGAAAACAACAACCCAGCAAGAAAAATGCTGTTGCCAGAATCGCCAGAGAAGAGGTTTATAACTCTTCTAGTTGCGCGAGCGGATCCGAGGCCGAAGACAGCAGGTCCAGACACAGAAGACCGGTTCATGGACATCCCATTTATCCCATGGCTATGTATCCTGGGCAACCGTATCAAGGTATGTCCGATTTTTTTAGAAAAAAATTTCTTGTTTTACATTTTTCGTCCTCTTCTTTTTATTCTGTCTCTTTTTTATTACTCGTTTATAATGTGAATGTTTCACTAATCAGTTTGACGAGTTCTTTATACAAGGTATAAGATATTGAAAGTAGATAAGAAAAAAAATGACAGAGAAACTTATAGCTGCTATAAGCTGATCAACGGTATTTTATTCTCTATGTGCTGACTTGGTTTATTTTTTTTTTTTTTGATGCTGACTAGCCTGGATTTCAGTCTCAATCTGATATATCTGTGCTTTGGAAATTTCTTTGAACAGATGCCTTGATCGATTTATCGTTACTTTGAACTCGAATTATAATCTTAGATAACTGTGCGAGAAAATATTGTCAAGCTATTTGAAGGGAAGTATGTTGGAAAACTTGGGATTTTTTTTTTATTCAAAATAATTGTCCTAATCTTATCGAAGATTTATCAGCAATGACGTACAATTCGTTCAGTTCAACAGTCAACAGACACGTGTCTTCGTCATTGAATTTTTTAGAAGTCTGAATAGCAAAATGATTCTGAAGAAAAATAATCTTGTTTTCTGATTCCTCCGTTCGAATTCCGAAACGTGTTCTTTTTTTTACCGCTTCCTTTGAATGACGATACGATAATTCGATTTGAAGAAACCTTTTCTAAAATCACTGCTAGAATTGAAGTTTTGAAATATTCAATCTCAGACTATCAAAAAGAGATTTAAAGAATAGAAAGTACAACAGTTTTTTTTTTCTTTCTTTGTATAAATTTATTATTTTAACAAAATGCGAGAACTGGAACGAATTTTTTTATCATTTTTCAGGTCCTCCTTCGCCAGAGTCTTGGTTATCAAGAAGATTGTCAGCATGTTCGATGTCCGGCTCAGATCCGGGCTATGTTTTGCGCAGACTTTCGTCCTGTTCCGGATCAGGATCAGACAGCGGTAGTTTCGGACGGAGATTTTCGAGTTGTTCTACAAGTTCCGAGACTGGTTATCACCACCAGATTTATCCACCAGGATACTTCCCACAAAATCGACGTTTCTCTTGCTGTTCTGGTTCGGGATCCGATTGCGGGGGAGGATTCAACCCCTCAAGACGTGGCTCTACCGAATGCGGACCATTTTTACGAAGACTATCCGCCTGCAGTAGAGATTCCGGCTTTGACGCTGGCGTGAGAAGGCTTTCAGCTTGCTCGGCAGGATCCGACGCTTCTTTTTGTAGATCCAGAAGCAATAGTGGAGGTGGAATGACCCACCTTCCTGACAATGTCACCAGAATGCCATCCGGTCCCGATGGAACTCGAGGTTTCGGCAGACCGCCGCGAATGAACTCGATGAATTCGATGACCCCCCTAATGGCAGCACCCATAGGGCCAACGTGTTAATATTCGAATATTACTCGGATCGAGGCTATTTTTACGATAATTTTTTGTCATTCGCAATGATCAAATGAACTCTGAGTATAATCTTGGTATGGATTATATTATCGGATGTGGATTGCCGGAATAGTGATGAATGTTTTCACACTATTTAACATTATCAAAGTTTTGATGACGAGCTTCGGGGATCCGGCATGGTGTAATTATTATTTGATTTGTTCTGTTTTCAGTGAAATTTAATTTACTTATTATTTATTATTTGATTTATTTATTGTTTGTTGTAATGTATTATTTAATGTTATTATCATTAATATTATACGTATAAGCATATGCGGTCTTCTCATAATTATTATAATAACGAAGGATTTATAATCGATGTGGAATTATCTAATGTTTGTATATGTATACGTGTATTTGGATATTTATATATAACACCATACTCTGTTCCTTAAAAACAAAAAAAAAAGACGAAATGAAACCTGTGCAGTTATGAAATGATGTTTGAATAATAATGATAATACTTGATTCTAACACGATTTTTCAATTCCTTTTTACCATCAGCAATATTTATCATCTTAGAATTCAGTGCGAAAATTACAGCTATAATACTTTAGTTATCTACCTATAACTACCCATTTTTTTTTTTCAATTCAATAAACGGCTGTAGTGACCAGATTATAACAAAAGATAGGTATATGAATTTATACACATTTGATATGATCTATTATTTCCTCGACAATTCTTTCAAATGTGACTTAAGAATGATTGAATCAAGCTAACTAATGAATAGACCAAACGGCCTAATTAAATACTTCCGTTTCTCATTCATCTAATTTCGATTTCATCTATTTCATTCTGTGCCACACAATAATGGAAAAGAAATGTTCTAAGAAATCGTCGTTAAATCGTCTGGCCTAATTCGATTCTGCACCTGCAGGTAATTAATCTCTGTTACGAAACATGGTCAATCGCGTTAATTATAACGCGACCTCACGTGATAAATCATTCGTTCCATCAACAACGATAATATCGAATTAACCCATTTTAAAAAAGTCTAAAGTTTAACGGAAGTTATTTCCTATTTTAATACTATTCAACGCAGAGTTCACGATAACGCCTTAGCCTAGGCAACTCAACACACAATCTTACCGGTAGTCGAGAGTCCGCGCTACAGATTTAATGCGCTCATAATTTCCGTCGTTGTTAAATCCCGTAGAATAAAACTAAATGGTTGCATCAACGTAAAACGGTTCTTATAATTTATTTCGATCCATAAATTAGCCATTATTTATTCACAGGCTGATATACAGCGATATATAATAGTGTCGAGTCCTTAGATCATTTCGAACAGCTTCGCGCTCATCGATATATATCGCAGATCGCATAGTTCGATCTACACTACGCGTGTAATCCGAACTGTGATTATTGACCAACTTCGTCCTCCTCTGAACCAATTTCGATACTACAATCATACCGCCTACTATTTAGGTTAAATGGTGTTTACATATTCAGTT
This sequence comes from Macrophya alboannulata, assembly GCA_949628255.1. Classification (NCBI taxonomy): domain Eukaryota; kingdom Metazoa; phylum Arthropoda; class Insecta; order Hymenoptera; family Tenthredinidae; genus Macrophya; species Macrophya alboannulata. The sequence goes on along the minus strand of OX451212.1, from coordinate 6,908,850 downwards.
TCACCGTGAAAAGAGACCTCAAAATTATGACAAGTGAAATGTGAACACTGGCCAGGTGTCGCGGAGTCTTACAACGCGGATAGAATCATGTTCTTTCCTATCGGATGGCCAAGGGTATTAAACACACCCGAAACTGAGAAAATACGTTCCGTTGTTTGCAACAGGGACAAAATATTGTTCGCTATCCTAACCAATGACGTGGTAGCCATCTGGTATTGCAAGGTAATTTTTGAAAATCCGTTAAACATTTTGTCTAAAAGTCAAAATAAATTTTCTCCCATTTTACACTTTACAATATAAAATTTAAATCCTTTTAATTTTTTCCCAACCAAGATTTTCGTACTAAAATTTATCATACGTGTCCAATACGATTCTTCATCTCCAAATTTTAAGAAATAAACAAAACTTCATTCCTCACAATCGTCTCACTTAGTTTTATTCATTTTAAATTTATCAGCCATGCGTGCCGATTGTTTTCATCAGACGGCCTCAAGATTCGATAAAAAAACATGGGGACAATACATTGGTTCAGTGGCGACCAGATTCGAGTATGCTGGTTGTTGCGGTGAGTAATTTCTCATATTTTATCAATTTTTTGTCCACAAATATTTATAGGTTAATTCAATGAAGGAAAAAAATGATCAGTCGTTACCAATATTCTACAGCAAGACTCGATATCATCTCTAAAATATTATTCACTAATCCAAAACACGATTTTTCATCAATTTTATACATTTTTTACAGACCTCGGACAGTTATCTTTTATTCTATCGATTAACGGAGTGCAGCGTAGAAGGGCGAGGGCTTTACGAGCAAAAAGATTCACCTGTAACTAGTCTGAGACGTGACAGCGCAGAGTTATTCATCAAAGAAGTTATTCCACCAATTGTTTTGACTTTGGTAGGTGAGAGAGTGGATAAAACTTGTCTATTTTTGAAAATGAATGGAGAAATAGATGACAATGTGTTTCGGTTTTCAGGAGAAATCCGTCTGGGTTGATGGCGGAATTAGTTCCTTGGTTTGCATCAGAGATGAACTGATGGTAGCAACTCAGACCAGTCATGTGATTCGTTACAAATGGGATGGTGCTGTAAATCGAGATTATTCCCTCGACTTGCGTAGGATTCCGTTTAGCGTAGATCAACAAGTTTCCACAGTAGCTGTTCCGATTAATGAAAATAACGTCTATGTTTCTGACATTGAGTACTCTCCTTTGGTCGGAGGATTTGCGGTGACATTGAGTAACGGCAAAGCTGCTTTCCTTACTGCACAGTCTTTGAAATTTGATCCTAACGTAGGTTTATTTCAGAGATTTAATTAAAAGCCATAAAAAGTATCGCTAGTTTTTCATGTTTATTTCATTCAATTGAATATTTATTTTTCAGCAAGTACAGGGCATATGGGCTAGAGATTTAGACGATGCAACGTGCGCCGCAGTTAATCATAAATATCGGCTTATAGCTGTTGGTAGACAAAAGTAAGTCTCCAAAATCGATCCGATTTTCTTTTAGAAAATTTGATGCAGTTAGTTTTTTAAACGAACTTTTCTCCTCAGTTCTCAAGGAGTAGTTTACTACGTTGATGAAACTACTGGTGGCTTAGAAGTCTCTCACACTTTGAGCCTTTTGTCTAAAGATTATCCAGGTACCCCAGGATCTGTTAAATGCTTGAAATGGACGCCAGACGGTTGTGCAATTGCATTAGCTTGGGAAGGCGGAGGTCTGGCGATATGGAGTACCTTTGGTGCTTTGTTGTTATGCACTTTGAAATGGGATTACGGATTGAGAGTGGATTTGACGAGGGATAATCCGCTTCATATTCATGCAATGGTGAATATTAGTTAATATATTGTTAGTTTTATTCATAGCGAATAAATTCACGTAGTTTTTTTCATTTATTATCTTCCTCAGGAATGGTCAGCGGAGGGATACCAGTTATGGATGCTTCAAGAATCACCTGAGCCAACATTATCCGAGGAAAATGGAGACCAGGAAATTAATCAAAAACGTTCCCTCGTTCAATTAGATTTTGTGAAAAGTCCTCTGACCGTTAATCCTTGCATGGTGAGTTGAATAGCTGAAAATATTTGCAACAGTATTGAATTTCGGTTTTGCGTTTGCATTCAATAATCCATTTTCAATTTCTTGCATAAAAACTTGCTATATTTATATTCCAGAGTCATCATGGTCACTTGTATCTACAAGGCGAAGATCGTTTATATTTGAATTTGGGTGGCGGAGGTGTGTCTACAAGTAGCAGTGTACTTTATCCTTCAAATGAGTCGCCGTTAGATACTTCAAATCAGGCTCTTGCAGGGTGTAAGCAATGGCTGGTAGTTCCAATACCGAGTGCTTACAGCGGATCAAACTGGCCAATTCGGGTATGCATCGAAACTAAATAGAATTTTCTATGTATTTTCGATTTTATTGTTAGATATGATAACTCTCAATTTATCTCAATCAGTTTATCCCAATTTTCTCTCTCTGTTTCCAGTACACTGCAATAGACAACGAAGGTCTTAGCTTAGCGGTGGCTGGTCGTGCAGGCTTAGCCCACTACTCTTTACCTTCAAGAAAATGGAAATTATTTGGAAACGAGACTCAAGAACGCGACTTTATTGTTACCGGGGGTTTGCTCTGGCATCAAGGTCACCTAATAGCTGGGAGTTATTCTCTATTAGAAGATAAGGATGAGATTAGAATTTACCCAAGAGACACTCGACTGGATAATAGTTATGCCAAAAATATAAAAATGCCTGCTCAAGTTCTATTACTCAATACATTAAAAGACAGATTACTCACTTTCTGTGCCAATGGACAAGTCAGTATTTATGACATGGTTCTCGAAGGTAACGTAGGTCAGTTTCTAAGCTTATAAATACAAATTCTGAGAAGAAAAAATAGCCATGAAAAATAAAAAACCCAATTTTACTGATAGGAACAAGCGGAATAGAGCTTACAAGGATACAGACCGTAGATATTGGCGGTCTTTGCGTGCATCCAGCTTGCGTTGTGAGCGCTACCTTGACTACAATTCGTGCAGAAACAGCTGGAAGTCATCCACATCCAGAAAGTCTATTGCTGAATGTTTCCGGACGGTTGCTTATGGTTCAGCGAGACCATTGCAACGATAATTCTGAAGTGGTGAGAGAACAAAGTAATTATTATATAAGATTATGTTATAACATTGATTGCTTATGAGTTAATAATGTGAAATAATACAAACATGATTTCTAATTTCCGTTAATTCTTTTCTAGTTGTATACATGCAGTCCACCAACGGTGTTAGCTTCTTGCGTTGAAAACGTTTGGGTGCCGTGGAGATCTCGGCGAGATAAACCTCACCTAACCGAAGCTCTTTGGCTATTTTGTGGAGCACATGGAATGAGAGTATGGCTTCCCCTATTTCCAAGAAACCATCAGGACAAGGCACACACATTTATGAGCAAAAGGATAATGTTGCCTTTCCATTTGAGAATATATCCCATGGCCATACTGTTTGAAGATGCTATTTTACTCGGGGCTGAAAACGACACTGTCTTGTACACATCGGATACTAACTCTCCGTTCTCACTTCCATTCAGTGTATTGGAACTGACGGTAATTGAAACTTACAATTTAAAGCTTGGATAGATTTTTTCAATTTTATATGATACTGATACTGATATTTAATAGCAGTATGTTTAATTGCGTGTTATTATTCCAGAGCCAAGTCTACCTTCATCAAATACTCCGTCAACTGATTCGCCGTAATTTGGGATACCATGCTTGGGAGATAGCGCGATCCTGTTCAGCACTTCCCTATTTTCCTCACTCTCTAGAACTTTTGTTACATGAAGTTTTAGAAGAGGAGGCAACTAGTAAAGAGCCAATTCCAGACGCTCAATTGCCATCTGTAGTTGAATTTATTCGTGAATTTCCAGGCGTTTGGGCACGGGCCGTTGTTCAGTGTGCTAGAAAAACCGAAATAGCTCTTTGGCCGTATCTATTTTCCGTCGCAGGACCGCCTAAAAAATTACTTCAAGATTGTTTGCAAAGGCAACAGCTAGACACGGCTGCTAGTTATTTAATAATACTTCAGAACTTAGAACCTTCGTCCGTGAGCAGGCAACACGCAACTCTGTTGCTTGATGCAGCTTTAGAACAGGGCAGGTGGGAGCTTTCCAGGGATTTGGTACGATTCCTGAGAGCTATTGGTGAGCTTGAGTTCGTTTCTTTAATGCCGATGTAAATACATATTCAGGGTTCTTAGTTATGTCTAATTTTTCCTCTTCTGATTTAAAAAAAAGATCCAAACGATGTGGAATCGCCCCGTACATCTTGGGGTGGAACTGGGAAACTGGGTGGTCCAGCTCAAACTCCTACCGTATCTCCGAACGAAGAAGATTTATCGCTCGTTTTAGGTACAATGCAAGTTTCTAGAAGCAGAAGTTACAGCACTACTGCAACTCCGAAAGTTCAGACTGAACCAGCGAATAAAGATGTTGCCCCATCTTCAGTTTTGGAAAAAACTAGAAACGTTGTTATGAGGCGAAAGAAGTCTGTTCCAACTGCCAAGTCTGAAAAAAATGATAACAAGTAGGTTGATGATGATGAAAGTTTATTGAAATATGTTTCAAGGTAATAATACAATTGAATTTGAATACTATTTCTATCTAATTACAGAGAGGGATCGGCCGAGGAGTTTTTTATCGATGTAATCCTGCAGCGGCACGCGAGACGGTTACTGACGGCACGCCGACTGGCAGATCTCGGGAGATTTGCGGCTCGTCTTGATTTTCATTTGGTAACATGGTTTGCCAGGGAACGTGACCGAGCTGCGAAGATTGAGGATTACATAATTGCGCTCAAAACTCTTCATGAAGACTTTGGCTTTCCATATCCAGTCTTGTCTCTACCAATGCTGCAGAGAATAAGACGTGCCAGTATTACTTCGTTGAGATCAATGAGGTCTATAAGCTTGGAAAATCCGGAGGAAGAAGCCCTGAAGCCAAATTTTGCTGTCGATTTACCCGACAGCGGATACACCAGTTTACCGGGAGGCAGACCTCCGTACACAAGTTTAATATCCCCTGTAGCGAGCTTGGAAACGCAGTTTCCAGCTGTTGAAGCAAAACTGGCGCCACACATGCTACAAGGTATACTTTTGAGCCCTGATTCGTTTCAGGTATCATATCCGGCATGAATCATATTTCGTTTTTTCGTTTTTCAGATGAACAGAGCGTTTTAAGCGATTCCAGCACAGTTTGGAGGGACGATGTTGAGTCCATTGTCGATACTGGTATAGGAACAGTTTGCTGGGCTGCCGAACCAGTGGAACCAACCGATGTAAATGTTTCAGCATCTTGTGGCCCAACCAGTCGTGGAGAGGTACAATTGAGGTACCTTCTCCAGCTATTTTTAGAAGGCGGATGTCTAGGATGGGCTGCAGTTCTAGCTACTGTCTTAAGAGACGCACCAGCTATGGCTAGAATTGTTAGAGCTGCAAACGCCCCTTCGCAGACTTTGGATTCTATTATCAATTTACGTGATGGATTGATGACACTGACAAGGTGGTCGAATTCTGAATGGTGAGTTTATTACAATTGATTGATTGAAAAATCTGTATCCAAATGTATTTTATGACATAGAACAAAGTACAGCAAATTTATTATGGTTTACATTTTTAGCTTAGGATACAGGCCATTCATGATTGGGATTCAAGTTCAACTATCACTGTTGAATCGACTGATAGCAACGAAACATCAACAAGAACAGGAGCAAATTCCAGAAAGTCCATCTCCAAGTCCTGCTCCATCGTCCAGCAGTAATCCTCGTGGAGCGATTTCACGTTCAAGACATTCCTCGATAAGTCATGCCTCAGCAACTGCGCCACTTGAAGAAGAAAGATCTCATGATTCCTCATTAACTATGGAGGATAGTTTGAGGGGGAGTTTGAATAACGTAAACGTAGTTGAAAGCAATAATGTCCAATCAGGGTGTATCATCTCTTAATGTGCGGCACACAGTTTTATCCTAATGTATATACAGGGTACAGTTATGATCTGATGTCGGGCATTTCGAAAACTTAAATTATTTATAACGAATTAAATTCCATTGATATATTTTAAGCAATGATAAATAATTGTTGATGTGTCGTCGTAGTGGGGATGAAATCGGCTGTATTTAAATAGCGTCCATTATATTGTAGACTAGATATATTTACCAGAATCAAAACTCGTACGTTTATACCTATATTCTAGATTAAATTATTGTTGGTCATTTTTTTTTTTTTTTTCACTAGAGATCTTGTTTGGCTGGGTAAAATTTTCTAATTGGTGAAGGGATGAATATTCATTCGAAAAAATCATGGTAGCAATAGCAAATTACTCAATAGTATGAACTACTTCACAGCTCAATTATATCTCATAAGGTTTAAGTGATCTTATACAGTTGTTATGAAATTATCACATCTTTTCAAAGGATAGATGGATGTCAAGCTCTAATGTCAAGCATTACTAAAACAAGTAAACTACCCGGCCTAATTATTAATTATTAGCATAGTGCAAAAAAGGCAATAAAGGGTAAAGTGATTGATCAGGAAATTTTACATTAGTGTCATTTTATTACACTGACGAATACTCAAAGTTATCTAAATTCTCATGGTTTGCTTGGCAATATTTAATATTGTCACATGACAGAGTTTAAAAAATTTCAAACTATTCTGAACAGATGTGCTTCCAATAAGCAATAGCCTAACTTTGCATGTGGTAATTTCAACTCATGAATATAGAAGGGAAAGTAGGAAAATAAATAAATGAATTTTAGTGTAATTTCTTATCACTTACAATGATGTATGATATTAATAGTAACAATTTATTTTTATCTTTATCAATAATCTTAATTCTAAGTTTTAGCGTAGCGTGCAGTTTTTTCTCTCTATTACGAGATACGTATGCATGTGTATGTTATGATGTTTACAGTAGGCGTATTTGATGAAAAAAATATCATATTATAGTCAGTACTTATTAAATTGACTTTAAACTCTTATTAGCAGAGAAAATACTGCACAAAACTGCAACGAAATTGTGTAATAAATTAGCCAAGATAATAGGAAGTAAGTATTGGTATTGATACAAAAAATAAGCGATACAGTCCGACAGCAATTATTTCGCAAGATTATACCGTTTGCGTATTTGTAAGTTTAGCCTGATCAAAATTAAGATATCTATGTAACAGTATGTTTAGAATTGAAGTAAACGATATTTTACCACCTAATTATCATTTTAAGTAACTATCTTGTGCATGATCAATTTTTACATACATAGAATATCTCTTAATATTTTGAAGAGGCTAGAAATAATTACCAAGTCAATATAAGTTATATTTATAAATACTGTAAAAATATTATTCGGTAAATATATATTACATATATTATATTTTCTCATAACAAAGGTTTTTTTTCAATTTATTCTGTCTACAAATGTTTACTAGTATTCGAACCATTTAGTATTAATATTTGCTATGCCCTATTATATGCGACCCGTAGGTCATTCTTGTGATTTCTAATTAGAGGTATAGATGTTGCGGCGGCTGAAATAATCATTGGACAATTGCTCCTCATCAGTTTTGAAATCCTCTACTCTTCTTCTTTTCTTCTTTTCTTTTATTTGGCTATCGGAACCGGGTAGGTTCTCTTATTATGAATTGCTCCCTCTTAGTTTAGAAAAAAATCAATATTTGAGACGGGCTTGGCCAACACAATCTTCTTCGAGAAACAGCTCATTTCAAAATTGTTGGTAAGACCGGTATCTGCCGGAAAAAATTGTTCGTCACTTCGCCCGCGAGATTCGACCGCGAGATGGCAATACCATTTGAGACCCCGTTGGGGGGAGAGCAACGACCTTGAACTTGAATAGCAGCACCTGCTCTCGCTAGAGTCAGTGGCCCTCGGGGCGTCGAAGAGTTCGCACGGGGGTTGTGTTAACGAGATGCAACCGTCGAGATGTCACAGGCATCTCGATAGAAATGGAAGCAGAGAGTTATTCCTTTTAAAATCCAATAGAAAATGGAGATACTCTATGTATGAAATATGAATAAACGAAATAGAAAGTACATATTTCTTATATTTTCTCGTACTTTATTACAAACCTGATAACATTTGTTCATTTGGAGTCGCTGATGAGATGAACTCAACTCTTCTTCTTGCAGAAGCCAAACATACGGCGCTTTTATCACTCTGTAAATAGCTTAGAAAAAAAATGCTGCAAGCATCCGACAGTCAACCAATTAAAAATCCTAATTATACCGACTGACTCGCAATCGCACCAACGGCACGACTGCCGGATTTTTTTTTCAAATCTTTATCTGGCAATCGTGCCTTTGGTAGGTCGCGTCTGTACGACTCTATGCCTATTGACGTGTGCGCTGTAGATTTTTCCCGAGAGAATTTTTAACACACCTCTTCGGGTCAGATGTTCTTGTGATACGAGGGCCGAATTTCTGAATAACGTAAGCACGAAAGCTTGCATAAAGACACAGGTACACGAATGCATGCTTTTTCAGGCGTACGCTCTAGAATTTTTTCGCCAAAATTTGAGCACACCTCCTCAGGTCAGATGTTCTGCAATTTTTCGACCTAAAATTGAGAAATTCCTCATTTCGTAAGTGAATGAGACATGCACAGAAAGAGAGCGAGAGACACATCTATACGAATGCATGCTCGCATGTCGCTTTGCTCCTAATTTTTCCCGCCAAAAATTTCGGCACACCTCCTCGGGTCAGATGTTCTCCTGATACCAGGAGCAATTTTTCGACTTAAAAATTTCAGAAATTCCTTATTTTGTAAGCGAGAGAGACATGCACAGAGAGAGAGCGAGAGACACATATATACGAACGCATGCTTGCTTAGACATAGTCATGGGGTTTTCCCGCCAAAAATTTCGGCACACCTCCTCGGGTCAGATGTTCTCCTGATACCAGGAGCAATTTTTCGACTTAAAAATTTCAGAAATTCCTTATTTTGTAAGCGAGAGAGACATGCACAGAGAGAGAGCGAGAGACACGTATATACGAACGCATGCTTGCTTAGACATAGTCATGGGGTTTTCCCGCCAAAAATTTCGGCACACCTCCTCGGGTCAGATGTTCTCCTGATACCAGGAGCAATTTTTCGACTTAAAATTTCAAAAATTCTCACTTTTGTAAGCGAATGAGACATGCAGAGAGAGAGAGAGAGAGAGAGAGTCACATCTATACAATTGCATGCTTGCTTAGACATACACTCAGGGGGTTTTCCCGCCAAAAATTTCGGCACACCTCCTCGGGTCAGATGTTCTCCTGATACCAGGAGCAATTTTTCGACTTAAAATTTCAAAAATTCTCACTTTTGTAAGCGAATGAGACATGCAGAGAGAGAGAGAGAGAGAGAGTCACATCTATACAATTGCATGCTTGCTTAGACATACACTCAGGGGGTTTTCCCGCCAAAAATTTCGGCACACCTCCTCGGGTCAGATGTTCTCCTGATACCAGGAGCAATTTTTCGACTTAAAATTTCAAAAATTCTCACTTCTGTAAGCGAATGAGACATGCAGAGAGAGAGAGAGAGTCACATCTATACGAATGCATGCTTGCTTAGACATACACTCAGGGGGTTTTCCCGCCAAAAATTTCGGCACACCTCCTCGGGTCAGATGTTCTCCTGATACCAGGAGCAATTTTTCGACTTAAAAATTTCAGAAATTCCTTATTTTGTAAGCGAGAGAGACATGCACAGAGAGAGAGCGAGAGACACGTATATACGAACGCATGCTTGCTTAGACATAGTCATGGGGTTTTCCCGCCAAAAATTTCGGCACACCTCCTCGGGTCAGATGTTCTCCTGATACCAGGAGCAATTTTTCGACTTAAAATTTCAAAAATTCTCACTTTTGTAAGCGAATGAGACATGCAGAGAGAGAGAGAGAGAGAGAGTCACATCTATACGAATGCATGCTTGCTTAGACATACACTCAGGGGGTTTTCCCGCCAAAAATTTCGGCACACCTCCTCGGGTCAGATGTTCTCCTGATACCAGGAGCAATTTTTCGACTTAAAATTTCAAAAATTCTCACTTTTGTAAGCGAATGAGACATGCAGAGAGAGAGAGAGAGAGAGAGTCACATCTATACAATTGCATGCTTGCTTAGACATACACTCAGGGGGTTTTCCCGCCAAAAATTTCGGCACACCTCCTCGGGTCAGATGTTCTCCTGATACCAGGAGCAATTTTTCGACTTAAAATTTCAAAAATTCTCACTTCTGTAAGCGAATGAGACATGCAGAGAGAGAGAGAGAGTCACATCTATACGAATGCATGCTTGCTTAGACATACACTCAGGGGGTTTTCCCGCCAAAAATTTCGGCACACCTCCTCGGCTTAGATGTTCTCCTGATACCTGGGTAAGTTTGGAAAACTTTCAAACTCAACCGGGTGCGCCTTATTATATGCAACCCTAACGTATCCGTGCAATATCCAACTTCATGGTGCATACCATTAGGCGCACCTAATTTTTCGATTTAAAATTTCTGTAAGTCGGAAAATCACACCTACCAGGCATCAAGAGGACATCTGATCCGACAAGTCGCGTCTTCTAATGATTTTTAAGATCTATATACCTTATTTTATATCTGAAATAAAGCATTACAGGAAGGGGAAAGTGGAAAATAACGAAGTAACTCATTATAGGTGCATCTGTGAATTTATTGCTGTAGCATGGATACAATACTAATAATTGTCAAAATTATTAGCAATATTTAATTGCTTTTTAAAAATGAATATGTTTGTAAATACATACATACTCATCGCAACTGATTGGGTTTTTTTTATTTGCCTTCTGTTATACAAGTTATCATAAAAGATGTTTGGCATTTAATGAAATGTCATGCAACTCTAACAGAAGAACGAAAATTGTAATATGTATAATGTATAATGTATATTTGTATAATTGTATCATATGTATAATATGTATAATTGTATAATAATCCAATCCCTATATCTAATGTATCTCTCTAAATTCTAAAATAAAATACAAATACAAATACACGATCGATAGTACGTGTAATGTACCTGTACGCTATGTTTATGCTTATAATAATAATAATAATCTAATCTAGTCTTTTAGACCTAGAGAGACGAATCGATTTGAAATTAAATCTCCTAATACAAGTATTTTCTATAAAAAGTAACAAAAGAAGTAAATATCTCTACTTTTAACGATATAAAATATATCCAATTCAAGAGTTAAGTTTTCAAGATCGAGTAAGAATTGAATTATTATTGATAATTATAACTCCTCATAATTATATTGATATTAATATTTCTATTAACTTCATACATAATTATTCATAATTATAACTTCAATAAAATATCTGGCGAGAGCCGTCCTCGGAAGGTCCGATTGACGGTCCCCTTGGGTCCAGACCTCGACAGATTTGATTTACATAAAATTCCAATCGAATTACCGCGACAATTAATGATATTATAGAAAAATACAAGTATTAACAATTCAATCTCTATCTATGTATCTCTCTAAATTCTAAAATAAAATACAAATACAAATACACGATCGATAGTACGTGTAATGTACCTGTGGGCTATGTTTATGCTTATAATAATAAAAATAATAATCTCATTTAATCTTTTAAAACTAGAGAGACGAATCGATTTGAAATTAAATCTCCTAATACAAGTATTTTCTATAAAAAGTAACAAAAGAAGTAAATATCTCTACTTTTAACGATATAAAATATATCCAATTCAAGAGTTAAGTTTTCAAGATCGAGTAAGAATTGAATTATTATTGATAATTATAACTCCTCATAATTATATTGATATTAATATTTCTATTAACTTCATACATAATTATTCATAATTATAACTTCAATAAAATATCTGTCGAGAGCCGTCCTCGGAAGGTCCGATTGACGGTCCCCTTGGGTCCAGACCTCGACAGATTTGATTTACATAAAATTCCAATCGAATTACTGCGACAATTAATGATATTATAGAAAAATACAAGTATTAACAATTCAATCTCTATCTATGTATCTCTCCAAATTGTAAAATAAAATACAAATACAAATTCACGATCGATAGTACGTGTAATGTACCTGTACGCTATGATTATGCTTATGATCCTAATCTAATCTTATCTATGTATCCCTCTAATTTCTTAAATAAAATACGAAGTTCAAAGATCCATTATTTCGTGCATTCCTTGTACTGCAGCTTTCTTTCCTTCCGATCCTTCGCACTCTCTGCATACCCATAGTGGTGCACCATCTGATCACGTACTCGTCTGATTGAAGACAAATTGATCACCTAACAGACAAATTCAAGTTTGATTGTAACAATGAACTTACAAATTCCAGAGTTTACAATTCCTCTATAGATTTACTGATTTACAATTCTGTGAAATGTTTATTCAAGACATTTGTAAACTTACCTTCTCTGGTTTCTCACACGAATAGAGTCCTTGTTTTACCTTTTTCCATCAGTATATGATCATTCTGAAATCATAACAGCAATATAGAAAACTGAATGGCAGATAAATTTGATTTTGCATAGGAAATGAAGTACATAAATTAGGGGAAAACTTCTCGGTTTCGATAACTTTTCAACTTTTCGATTGAAATAATTTGATGAAAATATTGTTTTCCAAGATATTTGATCTTACCTTCACATGATGGCTGCATATATGATTAGGATCTTAGCTCCTGTAACCTTATCATATTTGGTCCACGTTTCATCTATTACACTGTAACAGAAATACAAAAAATTTGAGGAATAGTCTCATTAATTGAACACTTATTATTTATTTATTTATTGTAGGATCAACAGACAAATCTGCCCTTTACATAAAGATTAATATAAAATAATCGTAATTATCGTAATTGTTAACAGAGATATTTTCGCATGAAGAAAACTCGTTGATGGATATTAATAATGAATGGACAGAATGATTAAACTTGGGGGAAAAAGAAGACACAATTGAAAATACTATTTACCTTATATTAAATTTATCGGTGAGATTGAATTTCCATAAGCAGCCTTTGAAACTCCATTCAATTTGCGAATTCGAGTGCCCATGGCATTTCAAGAGCAAACCATAACTCTCAGTCGGATACAAATGTGGTCAGTTTTTTTCATATCTCCTTGGGCTCCGTTCTTCCATGGTTTCTTGCATTTATCTTTCCTCCTCCACCTAGAGAGATAAGAGAAATAAACGATTTAGAAGATTGCGATACTAAGATCCAAATTGAGAATCAAGAGAGTAAAAGAGTTAAAGGAATGGGGGGGGGGGGAGGAAATGGTACCTTAAACTGCTAGATGTTATACCTACATACGTATATGTAATAATATGTATATCGATAGTATAATACAATAAAATAATACATGCATTATATATTTGATGATTTTCCATTGATTTCAAGAAAGGGCATTATTACCTAACTTCGCCAAATTCGTTTACGTTTATTAGATTTTGGCACTTGAAACATATGATGCACACTTTTCAGTCGTTATTAAGAGAAAAATTACCCAAGAAACGTTGCGATATTATCATTTCTTTTTTCCCGTCCCATCTTTGAAGCCAAGTCATCTTCTGATCCTCTCAGTCGCTCCAATTGCCAGGATTGGCCTGCTGACACGATATTCTGTAAAATAAGAAGAAAAATGAGTAAAATTAGGAATAAACGTCATATAAATTTGATTTTGAATACATGTAGAAAGCAGTCATATATTCAAAGGAGTTTATATGTAAGGACAATGCTTCAATTAGTCAATCGAAATTTAGGGCCGTGATTATTTTATACTGATTATTAGTCCATATATTCCTTGAGAAGATTATCAATCAAATTATTGCATTTTACCTGCTCCAAAGCGCTGTATAATCAATTTTAGTTTTAGTATTCGGTCTGCCTTTGATCCCGCGGGAATGTAATTGGCAGATGTTGGCGACACTCATTTCACTGCAACAGAAAAAAATGGACAAGATTTATCAATCGAATACTCGTACAATCACTCTTGCGATATTTTCGAGATAAAACAGAAAAGCCGAACATTTATTCTGTGTCATTTTAATGAATAAATGAATACATTCAAATTTAATCTATTGATTTAAAAATTCGTCGAACAAAAGTGAAAGAAAATAGCTAGAACTAACGTTACGATTGCCGCCTTACCTTTCCTCGTTTCATCGGCGATATTTGATCTGTTCAAATTGCCTGAGAGCTGCATTTATGACCTGCTGCAGTTTGTCTCTGTAATCAAAAACATTTTTTTGTCAATAAAGGTTGGCGGTACATTAAAATTTCAGTCAAATTGTCAATACAAGTTGATAACGGTTGTCTGAATATTCTCGAATCTGGTCCAAATGTAAACGACATTCGGCTGTGCGACCCGCTCGCTTGTCTTTACCTTATATCTTTCTCATTAAGACTTTTTGCACATTGTATATAATTATTATACGGAGATCAACAACCCCACGGTACTATTGAATCTAAACAAATCTTATAATAATTTTGTCAAAAGATACACAATTGTTATCTACCTACGAGTAAAAATAATGCTCGAAGGCAACTGCTGAAAACAATCGGCGGCGTAACGAGTAAAAAATTTTGTCTCGGAAATGTATATTTTTGTAAAAGGGTTTAGCGCGGAACTAAATTACATGCTCAGACTTAAATTCTACTTCTAATTGTCGTGCAGTACCAAGATTGAACTACTTTTACCTTTTTTTCACACGTCAGCGACGGTTTTCCAGGTCCAAGGACATAACCTCTTCGAGAAAGTTTCGATTTTTGTTTCAAGACTTTTTTTGGTGAAAAATTTTTGAATTTTAGGTTAGAAAAGTTTATACGGGTTTGGATATTAAAATTTGATTCAGAAAACTTCTTCACTGCCAACTTTTTTGAGAAAATTTTCATCAAAATTATACACCGGCTTCGTAGCGTGACTTGCAATTCACTTGTCAATAATTTTTTTTATCCCGGCGTAGGTTCTGGCACAGAAAAATAACTTTCTTTTTCTTTTTCTTAATTGTTCATGTCCTCTGAGCTTTTGACGAAGAAAATAATTAACTTACGGAGCCACAAGCGACACCCCGACCCGCTCCGTCCCGCTGCCTGACACCGACTGACGCCGGTCACCACGACGCCACGGACAAGTTCGCGCCTGCGCGAGCCGCCATGTTGAAAATCCACATGACGTCATCAGTTCAGTTCAAATTTTGGCGGGATCAGCTATTCTAGAATCATCGATGAATATTCTTTGACTCTCTTGTATATCGCATAAAATTACATTATAACTTGATGTCAATTTCAACAAAATTTTTGAAAATAAAAAATCGGTGAGATTTCAATTTTAAAGACCGGGCTTTCATAAAATACAGACATACCGGGCTTCCGTAGAATACGGTATTACAAATACGTAAATAAATGAATATCTGTTCGGAGTATTCATATTGAATGAGCGTAAGTACAACCCCCCTGTGAACTCTTTGACGCCACGAGGGTTACTGACCCCGCGACTGCAGGTGCAGCTACTCAAGTTCAAGGTCGTTGCTCTCCCCACCAACGGGTTCTGAAATGGTATCGCCAAAGTTGGCCGTTGACTTTGCCGACAGTGTGTATCGGCATATGCGGAGAAGTGACGTCACGCCGTCAGAGTTCACATGAGGGTTACGTTTACGACATCCAATATGATTAAGTATGCTTGTCTAAGATTTCCGTAATGGTATGAAATTGCTCTAAAATTAGTTGCATAATTATGTAATATATTATTGAAGTATGTAAAAATGCGATTGATATTTCAAGAAGCAAATAAAGAGACCCGATCAAATACAATGGGTGCATATTTATTTTTAAGAAATAATTACAAGTTGCCTTGTTCCAAATTATCCTGTCTCATTCGACGGTACTTTCCTAACTCGCCCAGTCCTAATCTACCAGCGGTGCCACATGCTTTCAATGCCCACCTGTATGGCTGTATAGAGCACATATAAGTATGAATGTTTTTTTTTTTTCATGCTCAATGGAAAGAAAATTTGAAGTATGATTTTATATTCATTGATATAACTTATCAGTGCAAAATTATCATTAAAATAGGACTAACAACTCCCAAAATGAGACAAAGCTGATATGATCTTTATTTATTGTCAATAAATTACAAAAATTTCTAGATAATATGAAAATTTTGTTTCACTCACTTGAAGATAAATAAATTAAACACAACATAAAAGTTGCGTTATAAACACGCGTACCTCATACGAAATATAATTGATTTAGACGTTTTTTTCGAGACGCGAAAATATAGATTTGTGAGAGTTGTTATGTATCAAAAGATGTACAAAGATTTAGGTCCAGGATTGAGTATTTCGTTTCAGAATCATTCTGCAACCAAGCCAACATCTTCAGGACCCAGAACTCCTTTTTTACTTCTCGAACCACCCGCATCTGAAATTTGTAAAATAAACAAAATTTAATTACTCTTATTTCTCACTGCGATTCTATCATCAGTAGTGTTGCATTATTTAATTATAGCATTTAAGAATTAGCAAATACCTTGGTGAAAGTGTTTCGCAGTTCGTTTCCTAATCTCGTCAACACCTTCCTCAGTCTGTGCCCATTCAAGCACTAATCTACGCCCGTACAAATGAGTGCTTTGACACAATGCTTTAAATGCTTTCTGAAATGTTCGTAAAACATTAGCTAATATTAATTAAAAAACAAGTCATATCATAGATACGAGAGATAGTATAATAGACTGAAAAATTGATCAATAAATATACCTTCGCGTCACTCTTCGTGTAGTAATCAACAAATGCAAATCCTCTATGGGATTCAGAACTAGCCATTTTTTTGGGCAGACGCAATGCTTTAATTTCGCCAAATGCCCTGTAATAAATAACGATAAATACAAATGATTAGTCAGTCATTCGATACGAAAATTAATCACAATATTGATCATTCAAGTGATACAAAATAATATAATTTTATCATGCTCACTTGAAAAGCTCTTGTACTTCACTCGCATTTGCTTGAAATGGAATATTTCTAACTAAGATTTTCGTTCCAGTTTGTTCCCCAATTTTCGTGGTCTTTCTTGTAGTTGGAGCATCGGACCTGTTCAATTAATGACAACATTATTAGAGTTTAAATTTTCATCATTGAAACTCCAGTATATTTTTTGAAGGAATGGTTAGGAAAAATAGTCGTACTGCAATGCTCTTTCTGATCGTTTTAGTTCAAGAGTCTTTCCATCGACCATCGTCATTTGGAGATCTTTCAGAGCCTGTTCGGCATCCGCTTTTCTTTTATATCTCACGAAACCGTAACCCATTGACAATTTTCCTCCCGGATTACTCGGATCCTTCTTCATTGCGATATTCACATAATCTAGGCGCCCGCATTTCCGGAAATGCTATAATCAAAAAAAAGAACGAAATTAGATTCACCTTATCATCAGTAAGCAAAATTTGAACAGTTTTCTCTGCTATTGATTGAAATATTGTCTCTGATAAGCTCGAAATTAGTATTTCAGATAAATTATACCTCTCTTAGCATATCTTCACTCGTTGTGAAGTTAATATTCTTAACAAAAAGCGTTGTGTCCGGTTCCGCTTCCTCCTCATCTTCGCTACTAGATTCCTTCTTATAATCAGCTGTCTTGTTTTCTATAGCACTCGGTTTTTCCTCATTGGATACGTTTAATGGTTGCAAATCTGTTTTCTGAGACATTAAGCTAGCCATTTTCGAGCTAGTCGAAGGAGTTTTAAAGCTATTATCAGGTGCCCATTCGAGGTACAAAGGCAGATGCTTAAATTTTGTGTATGCCAATTTCATGAAGGCTATACGTGCTTCGGAAGGCTCGAGGAATTCAACTAGAGCTGAAATATAAAAGGAAAGTTTAACTATAATCCTTAAAAAGTTACCACTACGTTTTGATATTAATAAAATTTCACAACATACCCGTAACTCCAGAAGGCGGCATGATTACTCTTCCTAATTCTCCGTGCCTAACAAACATCTCACTAATTTCTTTGACGTCCGTTTGAGCGGGTAAATTCTTTATAAGAATCACAGTTTTGGATCTTTTTTCTGGTGGCTTTGAGGAGAGAGAAATGTGATAATAATCGTTGACGTATTTTAGATTTTTATTTAAAATTGTAACTCACCTGATTAAAAGCTTCTAAATGAACTCCACTTTCCTCTAAAAATTTTCTCGTATCGTCAACCAGCTGAGTTTCACCCAAGGCAAGTCTTACTGCGACGCTGGAGCCTTTTCCACTATCGTCTAAAACCTAGATGAGAAATAAGAATTAAATATTATGAATATTATGAATTGATTATGAAATGCTTTTTAATTATCCCAAAGTTTAAAACCCACTTTTTCTTTTGTAGTATTATACGTCGCTGCGATAGCTTCAGCAACTGCATTTTGCCCTAGGAATAGTGTATTCCAGTTATGCGAAGATCCTGCAGTGGCCTTTTTTTGGAGTTCTTTTTTTTTCTTGTAGTCTAAGCTGTCTGTAACAGATAAGAATCTTGTCATGAATATTGAAATTCAGTATTTCCCAGTCGAATGTTCAATTTTTCCAACCAACCATTATCCAGCAGTTGATCAGGAGTTATTTTTCCTTTTCCAGGAAGTATATGCAGCATTCTTCCATTGAGAACCGAACCATCAAGCTCTGTATAAGCTGTCACAGCGTGTTCAGGCATCATGAACATAACGACTCCAAAACCCTTAGGTTTTCTAGTTGTTTTATCGATGGGTAGATTCACTTCGGACAAAGGTCCTGAAAATGGATTTAAAATAGTTTAAAGAAAAGTTCTGAAACTAGCGATGAACAAAATTTTGTAAACAAATTAAATTCTGCTCAGATATTTACCAAACTTTTCAAACAAAGCTTGAATGTCTGCCTCTGTTGTTGTGTATGCTAAATTTCTGACAAACATTCTCCCTGATTCTGCTATACTCTCTTCGCTTTTGAGCGCTTCTTCCTGCGCTCTCCACCTCGCATTGACTGGTTTATCTGCAGTCACATTTGATTCTTCTGAATTCTCTTTGGCCTCGTACTTCGTAACCAGAAGTCGTTTTCCAGCTTCAAAAGAAATTATTCAATGATATACAAGATTTATGCAAAAATGCAAAAAGATTTCATCTTTTAGTAGCTTACCCAAGAAGCTTTTGTTCTTATTCAAAGCCTGTTTGAGTTGTTTTTCAGTCTTAAAACCGACGTAAGCAATTCCTTTGATCTTTTGAGGTACTCGTATAGACTTTGGGACAAGAGGATGAAAGAATTGCTTTATATGTTTTTTCTTATGGTTGTATCCCAGACCACGGACTTTTACTGTGAGTAATTTCAAAGGCCCGTGAGTATTCTCAGCAGTTTTTGTACCGATATCCGTATTTTCTGCGGGCTTAGAACCCTGTGACTTATTCTTCAAGGTTTGCATGTACTGCAATGGAAAGAAAACATGAAATATCAATGTTATTATTCCTAAAAGATTATAGGATCATAGAAGATCCAAATTAATATTTTTTCATCACACCTCAAGATCTGATATTTTTTTATCAGCAGCTCGTTCTTCTTTTTCTTTATCAGTATCCTCACTTTCATTTCCTGAGTCAATCTTATCCTTGTCATCTTCTGCTTCTTCTTCGTCACTCTCGCTGCTGCTAGCTCCGTCTTTTGCATCTATTCTCGTATCGTTACTCCATATGGCGTTTGTTCCTGCTACAGCATGCGATTCCAAGAATTCTGTGAATAAGGCGTCATCTTTGTGCTGTAAAATATATTGCGATTTAAATTGTTAGCAAACCTGAAGCTAATTCTTTTCATAAAACGTTAAATGCGTATATTCAATGCTTTTATTTTCACAGTGGGCATTTTCTCATCTCACCTTCTCAAGAACCTCTTTAATTTTGTTGCTCTTCTGCTTTTTCGATTCCTTTTTCGATTCTTTTCCATCAGTTTTTGATGAAGCTGGCAAATCCGAATTGCCCTCGTCTTTGCCCTGAAGTTTTCCATATGCAGAACTGTCCGGGGCATATTTACTCCAAGATTTTGGTTTCGAGGAATTACCTGAGGTAAGTTCGGAATACACTTTGTTATTTTCCTTACACATGCTACATATTGTCGATAAAAATATGTGCAAAAATGAGCTACGGAGATTTTAAAAAATTAGTTTCCAAGTCTTTCCAAGTCCAAAATACAGAACCAGCCTATAAAATCTCTTCGTTTAGACGTTCCTTTTCAGAAAAAAAAAAATACTACAATACAATCAAATAGTTTTTGAGAATAAATGATGAGGTGATACATCTTTTCACTGTTTTTTATGCAGCAAAAGAGTATCCCTTAAAATCGACGCACATCTTCGAGGTAAGGCTGAATTTTTAATCGACTGTGTTTCATATTTCTCTTTTATTTTGAGTTCTTTTATTTCTTACCTAATCCGGCGCAAAGTTCTACACTAATTCTCGAAGTGTCGATACAGGTGTTGTTGAAATAATCGAGTGCACTTTGGGCTTGATCTTCTGTTTTTAATCCGATGAAACCAAAGTGACGAAATTTTCCATCTTTTGTATATTTTAATTGTATATCAGTCACGACACCTTTCTGGCTGAATAGCTCTTTCAGTTTGTCTTCTGATACCTTGCGAAATTAATACCACAATAGAGAAAGATAAAGGTTAAAATAAAGCAACATAACCTCGTATGTATTATAAAATACTGCGAAAACTTACTTACTCCTTTTGGAAGATTTTTTACTATCAGACGAGACATTTTTTAGGAATACTTTGAAGTTTTATTACTTATTGAGGCTTTTTAATAAGGAAATTAGTCCGATTCTCGTGCGATTCTTAACCTCAAAGTCGAACACATGTGACATGCATCAACATACAACATGGGCACAGTGATCATACAGTAGAAACTGTCGGTACGGTAGAAAGCGCTTATTTATATTTAACGATTGATTGAAAATTGGTTAATTTTGAATATAAACTCAATATTTGATAACGCTTAGACCTAACAGATGGTTCATTCCAATAATCTAATCATTCAAGGGATAAAATATTGAAATATTGACAAACTGTGAATGTAAATAAAGTTGTACTTTTTTACCAGCCGAGAACATTCAAATGGTAAGAACAACATGACACCGTCGATAAACACATGCTCGTTGAAATCGATTTATCTTATTACCGACGTGATATGCGAGGATATTTTGAATGAAGAAAAATCACAGACATTTTCTACATTCATGTAAAGCTATTTAATTTCAGTACTGATTAATGTTCTTCAGATTAATTCTTGAACTTTTTTAACTGAAATAACTGATCGTAAGTCTATATCATGGCTCTGGCGAGACAAGAATATATATTCTGTCAAAGAAAGGCGTATACATTATAGTTAAAGTTTCGATCACGTATGAACTTTTCCTTTTGTTCATTTTCTCCAAAATAACTTTAGCAGTATTTTTATGTAGTATGTTCGCGAAGGTCAATAAGATGGATCGAGGATATTGTTAGCTAGCTAGGCTTAGGTTTCTCGCACCTGACCAGACTAGAACCTGTAATATGGCACCAGCGATAAAATATTTTTAATCAAAGTTTTCACAAATTAATAATGAAATCAAATTTGCATAAAATCGTCGTACAAGACCGTATAACGATCCTGTAAAACTACTTAATTGACTACCAAGCGAAGAAAACAACATCATCATAATATCACTAATTGATTAACGCATCTATCTGCCAATTATTCATATTATATCCCAAAACTAATCTTGAGTAAAAGTCCAGTCTTTCGCAATCAAAAATGTTTTATTCATCAAAGCACCTGTCTCGCGATTTCAGAAAGATGAATGAATGATTATTGGACCATAATTATATGATTGTCGAAATAAACGCTGTACTGATAACAAGAAAATATGCGAATCTCCTTGACATTCCGTAAGCAAAAATCCTCGTACGAATCGAGATCTACTCGTATATGTAAATATAAGAAAATGTCAGTCGACTGGGTGGGGTGCGGCCACCAGTCTTGGTATCCCCAGTAGGGTACACGATGTAGATGGTTTCCTTTCACCTCTTCGTCGTCGGCTTCCCTCTCCCTAGTCGAATTTCTGCAGAGAATAAAAAGGGAGAGAGAAAAATAGAGAAAGAGAAATAAAGAAAGAGATAGAGAGAGAGAGAGAGACCGAAGCAAAGTAACATATATCTTGGTGGAATATGGTATGGGTAGTCGACGAAAGTAACAGTGTGTGAAGAGACATTCAATCAGTGGAGCTACCGCAGTGCCTCAGTTCACCTTAAAGTGATCGGTCATCGTTCGATCCTTGATTATACTCTATAATAATAATATAATATAATAGAATTACCACGTCCGCAGATTTTTCATTCACTTATTCATTAGATATTTTCTAGTATAAAAGCACCTTTATCCGAACAACGGATGAACGCGCGTGTTGATATGTGCTGTTAGTTTTAAATATATATAAAAAAAAAACGAGATTACGGACAGGAATTAGGGAAAGTTACAACAATATAAGTGGGATTAAAATAACCGAGATTATAATGGATTGGGTAAGTTTCATTATCTTTTTTATTCCCCTTCTTCTGCTCCTTCTTCTTCTTCTTCCTCTTCTTCTTCCCTCATCATCATCATAATCATAAACATTTTTATTAATTCAACAGATTAAAATCTCTACTTCCTTTTCTTAATTGAACACATCGTAACAGCACATCTTGCATAATGTTAATTCGTTTGCTAATATCCTACTGCAACGATTATGTATGTTACATGTTTATCATATTCGGTCAGAACCTTTCCCTATCCACTTTATATACATTTTCGATTGCAATAAACCGAAAGAACTCGAAACAAATTGAAACGGAATCGAAAACCTATATTCTGAAAAAATCGCCCGGTATTCAGTGGACTTCATATTTTTTCCTCTAAAATAAAACGTTAAACAAAAATGAAACCATTACTGAATGTCTTACAAAATAATAACTGAGAAGCTCTTTTCTCCGAAGTCCAAAGGAACGAAAGCCTGCAACTATGATATCCCGATAGTTATACGAGGTTGCAGCTCATTCCAAGATTTTTTATGATGTAAAACAGCGGATTCCTTTGAAGGACGATCATCATTACTTGCGATATAACCTTTTGCACATCTTCACTGCAAAAGTAGCCGTAATGATTGTAATAATAATAATAATGATATAAAAATTTATCTCTTTCATGCTCTGAACTCTTACCTCAGATTCATTTACTTATATAAAATTCAATCACTTTTAACGGTCACTATAATGTATTGTGAGAAGAAAGAAACTACTGTACAGCTTAATCGACACATTCTCGGATTTATGGACTAAAGAAAAAGAGAAAAATCGACCGTAAAAATATAGAAAAGAAATTGCAAATTGATCCTGGTTTAGGTATCAAAATTGATAATGCGTCTGACGATTTATTCGATGTATAAATTAACGATTATATCCGAATTCCGAATTCGTGAAGAGATTGTTTATTCACCTTAGGTACATAATTCTTCAAGAGATCAGAAATTTCCGCTTTTACTACCTGCCTGAGAAAGCTATCCGCACAGTTTGTACAGAATACGTAAAGAGAAAGAGATTCGATCATTTAATTGCGAATTATAGTGTCTGAATCGTTACAGATTTTGAATATAACTGTATGGTCCCTGTACACCGTAGAATCGAGATGTACAAAAATATATGGAACAAAAATATCTGCCATTGATAATAACAACAATAATAATGAATAACAATTATAATCAAGCGATCCCGTCGACCTTGCGATCTCCAAATGGCCGAGACGCTTTAAAGTGTAATTTTTGTGACGGTCATTTCTCGCTAAAAATCGTTCCCTCGTTGAAGATCGAGGATGTGGATGTCGTTAATAATAATCTTGTAACAAGTAGATCAAGGTAAATTTTCAGGCCTTACCCCGTTCGATCAATCATCATTCGTATGGAATTATCTCCTCAGGGTGTACAGGTGAACCCGTAACAATATAGGGTGACCGAAAAAAATGTTGAACCCCCAAAATTCAGCAAAGTATGTTTGGTTCATACAGGATGATCGGAAATTACAACAAAAGATTGTCTTTTTTTTAATAGGGAATTATAAGGGAATCTTTCAATCGCCGAAAGTAAGAATTGCAATAAAATGTCTTTCGAAACTCTAGCTCTTTGTTTTTCAGTTGTAAAGCAGGTGAATAGGGTAACTGGAATGTTCAATTTCGCTATTACGTTACGGCAAATATTTGTACAAAAATAGTTTCTTTGAATAAGAACGAGAGTGTTCGAGTCAGTACTGACTCCACTGTGTCCGGCCCCGCCGGCAAATTCCTTAGAAAGTAAAAGTCCGAATGATCTCGACGACGACGCGTCGTGCTGCGCAGGTCTTTAACTTAAACTTACTTCGAAATCAAGTACCTAACTATAATCGGATAATCGGGGGATCAATTTTTTGTTTACTGCACGGAGTATTTTATAAGCAAGGAGCAAAAAAGAAGAAGAAAAAAAAAAAAAATTCATTCATTCGCATAGATAATCGTGCGACAATCAGCTTGTTGATCAGCTAAGATAATAAATTGTATAGATAGAATTTCAAATCTCATGTATTTTGAGAAAAAGATTCGATTTTTGAAATAATAATAAGCAGTGTTAAGTATCTGATCTTGATAATGGAATGAAACTGGATTTTTATAGTCCCTGATCAAGTGGGAGTCCTTGAAAGAGTGAAATCAATGTCCTGCTGTGGACATGAGTCTCAAGTATTTGGAATATGGTTTTTTTATTTTTCGAAAATTGAATAAACGGTCCAACTATACACGTCCTTCGAAAACCAGTTTCCCACAACGTTGTCCTTTAAAGTTTAACGAATATCTATAGAGCTTAAGGGAGAAATGGCGAAACGAATAAATTCCTCGGTGTTATTTTCACGATTTTGAACTCACATAATGTATATATATACATTCACATATAATGTCCTCGGTCTGCGATGCTTCTTCACGTGCTCAGAATTTTTTTAATCGCAAATTTAGCCAATACCTACGTGATTTTCGAATTCTATCTATATGTTAATACCTATACCGCAAATTAATGCTACTGAACTACACCGTTGAGTGTTCGAAGGTACCATATTCGACTCGTATTACTTACACTCGTAAACATTACAGCGATCATTTCATTATACTTATACGAGATAATAATTTCACCACATTTAGACAAACATTGCGCGTAGTTTGGTCAGCCAAAACTTTTAAGTCATCGTTTTCTTTTCGATTTAACTTTCTTGGCCAATCGGATTTCGACTGAAATGAGTTTTAATTCGATTTCGTTAAGCCAAGGAGAGAAATTCGCTTCTTTTGTTCATCAAGAACAAAAGGTGAATACACTATATACGTATAGATGAAATTTCTTGTGAAAAAATTTCAGGTTTCTCTACGCATTTTGTTTTTTTGTTCTTTTTTTTGTCTCCCCCTGTTTTCCGTACGAATTTTAAGTGACGTTTATAAAAATGACTCATCTTCGAAGCGCCGCAGATGTTGGGGACGGTATTTCCAAATCACTATAGATGACCACTAAAAAGACAGTTACTATACATGTGAAGAAGCAACCTTGATTTCGTATCTTGCCCGGAATCCGGTTATTAATTGGCACGTTTTATTTTTAAAGACATTTTAGTGCCTCCAAAATGGTGATGAAAAAAAAAAAAATTCCAGTATCAAACGAATTGCAAAATTTATTTAAATCACGCTGCTATATACCTATGTGTGGATAAAAATAATTGGCTTGTCGTTATAATTCATATATCGAACTGTCGATCTGTTAGGCAAGCCTCCGTATTTATATTAGGGCCAATATGATACAGGCAGACGGATTATAAATCCCCTTGGGAAATAATTGACGAACTAATATTCAAATAAATAAACTATGAAATACATATATGTTTTAATTTAATGTCCCATAAAATATTCTATATTATTAATCGGTTAGATATTATAGAAATCGAATGAGGACTGCAGGTATTAATCTTCATCGTCGTCTTATACTATTAAATACCAAAAATGCGTCACTCGCGATCTAATGTCATATATTATAATTGTCAGTATTGCAAATGCCACTTTCAACTTCAACTTGTACATAATGTATAGTAATAATAATCGAGTCGAGTATCAGAATCAATGTTCATGTCGTGTAGGTGTCCTTGCGGACATTCCAAATCCCGTTTTACAAACGTGGTCTGAAGTTTACAAATGAGTCAGATGCTTACATTTAGATTCATCAGGCATGCTCCTTTCTCTGTTACTTGAAGGATTAAATTCTTATTATACTCCAAAACGAGAGAAAAGAAAAAACAAAAAACAGATTCAGACGAAAAGAAACAAAAATTAACGAGGAAGCGTTCTATAACTCCAAGGTTTTCGGGTTTCGGGGTCGAAGAGGCCAATGCTACGAATGCACTTCTGCATTCCTTTAATTCATTACATGATTAGATTCTCCTTGGTCCGTATAACGATTCGTATCTAAGATCCTGGAGCTGACCAGAACCGGCTAGCCTTGGCCTTGTATCTGACCAGTGAAAATCCAGGCTCGAATTTTAGTGTCAACAACCTTTTCTCCTCTCTCTATCTCTTTCCCCTCTGACCGAGCTTTGGGTCTCGAAAATCGACTCGAGAATTTAGGCCACAAAGAGCTGGTTGCTCCGCAATTAGGCGTTAAGAATGAGCTCGGAAGAGTTTGGTCTTAAAATTGACATTGACGTGTTAACGTTAACGAACTTTCCCCTCAGATTAAGATGTGTCGTCTTATTCTCACTGCAGAAACCATCATGACCAATGACATACAAGTAGATTAGAATTTTCCATATTATATGTACATGTAGGCGGATAATAGACCGAGTGGCAATAACGACCATGAAGAGGAAAAATAAGGAGATGTATAAAAACGCCTTTTAAATTGATCATTCAAATCGAACGAGAACGAGAGCGTTTCGACGTAATGTCATTTCGCTTAGGCAATAGGATTAATTTGCATTTTCCTTAACGCGTGAACAGTTTTTAAGGTGAAATCCGATCACATCAGAATCAGCAATCTCAATTTTCAGATTAAATACGTATTTTATCCCGTATACGAGTTAACGTGTAAACGAATTCAGTCATCGATATACGACTGCACTTTCACACGAGGATGAACTTGGCTGTTGGTATCATTTAAAGGAAAAGAAAGTAACGATATGGGCGTCTGTAGTTCGTCGAGTAGCTGGTAATTTAAATTCGTATGTATAATAGAAGATCGATATTTTATTCCCAATTTCGAAAGAAATTTTTTTAATTATCAACTTGATATTTTTTCTTTATATTTATAGTATGGGCATTAACTAAAATGGCAAAATGATATTATGCAATGTCCGATCGTTAGCCTAGACATACGTAATAGGCTAAAGAAATGTTTATACATATAGTAGGGAATTGTTACAAGGTCTAATATACTTCGAACAATGAATCTGGCCGTTAATTAACCTGCTGCAGTAGCTACCAACTAGCAATCATTACCAAAAATTAGCAATTTTTTTTTTTTACTTGTTTAATAAAATTCTTAATTTTTGTTTCATCTTTGAGTACATGTAGATGTACCATTCATTTGCATGTACAGTACTTGAGATAGGAGTACGATTTGACGAGTGATGGGTAAGGTACCGGAGATATATACTTTCCAGTACATATAATTTACTTTTCAAAGCATAATCGTGAAGAGAAATCATATTTAATTATACAGAACAATTGAATCTATATATGAAATATATTATTTTTATCATTTTTGTACAAAGATTGACGTGAGAAAAACGAAATTATACATACAACGATTTCGTAAATTGAATAGAATTCGATTCATCGCACGCGGATTTATAAAGTAACGTGTATATTTTTCAACATTTTTTTTTTAATGATTTGATCGATGGAGCCAGTCAGTGCAGAGTATGTCCAATTTTAAAGACTTTAACCCGAAAGTAAGTATTGAGAAAGTAATTTCACTGGACGGTCCTCCTCTCTGCTTTCTCTTCACACATGTTGCATAATTAGGAGTGGCTCTGTCACGGCTCTACTTTTACATTGCTTGAGTATACCTAGAACCCCACGTAACATCGATTACTCTCGTCTATAATTGACATTACATACGACACACATGCATCTAACTATATTTGCAGAAATATCACATTACAGTTGAACACGTTCCTTTTTCTTTTTCAACGATTTAAAGGATTATACAATAATAAAAAAACTCAAATCTTTACCACACATACGATTTTCACAAATCGACTTACCAAACTTAGGTACATACATAAAGAAGAAAAAAAGATGATTTTCACAATATTTTACGGTCTTAATCAGGCGGACCGGGTTGTGAAATAATTCGAAGACTTTTTAGAAGTTAGCAAATCGTTCGGCCTGAATTTCGTAGATTCGGAATTGAAATTCCTTGAATTATATTGTATAATAAATCGATAGGCAATGAGGCGTGGCGTTTAATTTTCTGTCATTTTTTATTAGGCTATAGCGTATAATTTTGTATAAAATTAACAAAATCGTTTTTTTTTTATTTCGTTCATTCGGAAGGTTGTTAATAAAAACGAAGTTTTACGATCCGGCGTGATATTACAAATTCAAATCGATTTATTATATCATTTTTATTACCGATCGAACACGTTTCGGATGATCCCGATGCGAAACGCGGCCCCCGGTTCAGACATAATTCTGACAAGCTCATTCGTTTCGTTATAAAATTATTTAGTTAATTAGAAGATCGTGAAAAGTCGTAAAAAAAAAACAAAATAAGCGAGAGTTGGATATTTACCAATATCATTTTAATTACATAAAAATATCATCCTATGAATATTAACGACCATCATATATATCGCTTTCTCATAGAGATTCGCAGAAGAAAGACAAGATCGAAGTTTCATCGTCTATAGGGAAAAAAATCTATTGAAACTCAACGTAGAAATAAATATTTAGAATAAAAATCCGACTTTCAAGAAACTGATACAATCAGCATGAATATAAAATTTGATTAGTCTCACAGACGATAAGATTCTGCGGATACATTTGAATATGATTTTCTTACGTTCGTATGTATAGGAAGAAACCCGAACAGTTTGGCAAGAACAAATCAACTTTATTTTGCAATTCGATCCATATAATATACCTATACCGTGTATTTTCTTCATACTATCGCGTGTATCGAATAATTATAATTATTGATATCAAGATATGTTTTTTTTTTTCAATTTTTTTTTCGATTACTCCTCGTATTTATCTTCTCATATACTTAAATGTATATATATATATATATATATATATATATATATATATATATATATATATATATATATATATATATCTACTGCGCAACAGAAAATGGTTTCTTATTTCACTGACCAATATACCTACATATATGTAGTATGTAAAACAGATAAACCGCAAGCGACAATTTTGGCACTGATTCAAATATTGTTTATTTATTATAATAATAAAAATTGTATACTGTTCAGATAATTTATAAAATTTTTGTTCGATTGATAGATCGCTTCAGTTCCTTCATATAGAACACAATTATTCCTTCCTTTTCCTATTTTCCCCCTTTTTTTTATTTATTTATTTATTTATTTTTCTTGCTTATTTTGTTTGCACTAGGTGCAATTTGTTGAGTAATGTAACCGTTACGTGGAAATATAAAACGGAATGAAATTCTTTAATTCCTCTTCAAGCCTTCGCTTATGCGGCGTTATGGGTTTGCCGGCGCGTAAATTTATGTAACGTATATAGTATATAGATACTGCAGACTACAGACTAGGTACAGCTGTGCAATTGCAGCGGCTTTCCCCGTTTAGCTATAGGTATAATAATATTATACCTTGTATACATATACGTACACATATAAATGGGAATGATATTATTTCGCGACTATTTTATATATATATGTGGAAAAATATAATATGATCGATGGCGATAAATTAATGAAAACATATATGCAGTCATAATTGAATCCTCTTCCTTTAGATATATACACAAAATACAACGTTGGGATATACGGAAGCGTCCGGATATCCTGTACAGGCGATTAAAACACGTGTGCAGTTAACCGTTACTTATTATTCGTGACTTCGGCTATTAATTAGTATTACATATACACCGATACATAAGAAGAATTTGTTACGAGGACAAAAGAAGTTCAAGTTACGAGTATTTAGTTTCGAATATTATCTTTAAACGACGTCAATGCATAAAAAACAAAAAAAAAATTCGAAATGAAAAGTTGTGAAATGAAAGAAATTTATTTTTATGTTACTTGATTTTTATTTCATTTTTTTTTTTTTTTTTTTTTCATTCTATTCTTTTTATTAAGAATTAAATTTTATTATTAAAAATTGCATATATTTTATGCTCATACTTTTACTTCACGCAATTTCATCGATTCCTTATTTCTCAACTGTCGGATGAAATGACTAAAAAAAATTAATTTCTTTTTTCTTCTTTTTTTTTTTTTTTGTTTTACAGAGGGTGCGATCAATCGCCCATCTCCTGGTCCTAGGATTTTTACTGGCGGTCGTTGAATGTGGTGAGTACATATATATATATTTTTTTTTTCTTTCAAGTAAAATTACCTATTATAGCGTAAAAATATTCGTTCTTAAATTAACTCATAGATATTGTGACAAAATAATAATAATAATAATAACAATAATAATAATAATAATAATAATAATAATAATAAAGTGTACGGAAATTCGTATATATGTATATATATTATAGCCTCTGGCGATGCTCCTGCTGATTCTAGTTTATATTATACATATACCGAAGTTCCGAAGCCAACAGGTGAAAGTTTCAAATGGTATCTTTCAAGTTTCAAATGATTAGACTTTAATGACTCATGTATTTATGTATGTATATGTATTTACATATTTTGGATGAGCCTTGTATATACATACAACGTTGATGGTTATGGTTTGAATAAAAATTTATTTAAGCGTATATATATGTTATAAAGATAACTTTCAATCGGTGAAATCTAGGAAAATTATAAACTCGAATATCTATAATAGGTAGAATATATTGAAAATGAATATTTAGTTTAATTTTTTTTTCGCTCAAAATTAATAAATCGCGATCAATTTCAATTTTGAAAATAATAAGTGAAAAGGATTTATCCTTGTGTATGTACCGTAAATTTTTCAAATTTCCAACGTGACCCGCTAGCACACGAACCGTTCGAAAAAAAATATTGGTTAAAAATTTAATTAGCAATTTGATTAGTTAACTACTCGTCGTTTGATCGTGTGTATAGTCGTTGTATTTTCTACAAGAAATTTCTCTTGCAGTTTATTGGCAATGAAATTTTTCATATAGCTACGTATAGGTACATACACGTACCGGGTATATCCGTATTCGGATCGCGTATATAGCCAACGGTTGTCTACGGTCAAGCCCGAAGGCGATAGAAATGCATTGCACGAGACAGAAAAATATTTGAACAAGATTCATGTATCGGTATTCCATTCGCGTATATATGTACAAATTCACACTTATAGGTACATATACAATGGGTGAGGAAGTGAAACGGAACGCGTTATTATTCTGCAATGTATCATCTATGTACATAAATGGACATACCTTATTCGTATATAAGAAAAAAAAAGAATTTGCAATTGATCAGAACGAGTTTTGGAAACTTGGTGAAATTTTGTATTAGCAGAGTTCCGCTGTGACGTCATAAGTGAGAAGAATTCTGTTCCAATATCTCACGTTATTCCTAACTATTCCAAAATCGAAACTATCGACAATTTTCTATAGTGCTGCAGGTGATAAGAAAACAGCGAAAGTTTGAATTTTTGACAATTTAGTACGTCGTTAGTAGAAATCAGATGCTAAAGTCGTGAGGTGGACGATAAATCGAACTAAGACGGCCGTATTTTCCCATTTCCCGCCCTAAGGTGTTTGTTTCATAATTGTGACTCGAAATTCGAACACACGTTTAATGCTACACTTCGACTTTCGCTGGTTTTCTATTTCCTCTAGATTCGAAAATCGATTGAATTTTATAATTTCTAAACATTCCCACAACTGTGAATTGGAAATAAAATTTCCCCGCGTCTCACGTTGCAAAGTACTACGTCTGAATGTTTAAAATCTGCACTATAAATATGTATATACATATTATAATGAACGAATTTGAATTGGATTATAGACACGATGGTCGTGTCTAACGTTATTTCATAACGATTACACACTAATTGTACTTTATTAATAAAATCGAATGGAAAAATAGTTACGTAATAAATAATAATTCTCAGTATATTCAACTTGAAATATAAACGAAAAAAATAGCATTAGGAAACAGAAATACTTATTTTTCTACTTATCAATACACAAGAGCAGAATTTCGTCGAAAAATAACGCCTGCATTGTTTATGATTGTTCGCAATAAATGAACAGCGTTTTTTGAAACGAAACGAAAAAATCGAGAGAAAGAAAGAAAACCCAAAAAAAAAAAAAAACCAATACCGTTATTAAATTTAAACGCTATCATGGTATTACTTATGCAATAATAATTAAAGTAGATCCGTATGTAAGAGAGGTAAAAAATATTCATCATCAATTAGCATGTGTATACCTACATCAGAGCCAATTGTCATAACCTCAAATAGGTTGCGTTAACAAAACACGAAGATTTAGAGATGACTGAAACAGCGCGCTAGCCGATAAAACATTTCACAAGCATTCCACTGTTACATAAATTTACATAATGGTGATTTATCTCACATTAATAACCTTTCACTACATTAAATAGAGATATTTTAGTCGAATTAATGACATTTGTTGTCGATTGTGACAGGTGTACGCCATTAACCAACGGCCGGAAACAGAAACGGGTCGACCATATTTCAATGATTAACTCTTCGCTTGAGAGCCGGTAGAGAGCGTTAATAGGACTCGTGACGTCATATGGCTGATTCACTTTCTAACCCTCGTTTCCTATCTGTGTTTAACCTTCGCGCCGCTGTATCATAGACCAATCACCGCTCCGCTAGACGAAACGCGCGAACGGGATTTTGAATTTAAAATTGATACTTGAGAGACGTGATTTTTCAAATCGATTTACTGCTTGAAAAACTCACATATAATTATCAGAAACGATGAAATGCGTATTTGGGAGTGGAAATTTGTTAATAATTAACAAATACTTATCCTACTCAAGTCCCTAGTCTAATTTTTTCACGATTACTATCTGATATTTTAATTGCAGGTACTGCGGAGCAGCGAGTCGTATGCTACTACACAAATTGGTCAATTTACAGACCAGGTACAGCGAAGTTTTCTCCTCAAAATATAAATCCTTACCTCTGCACGCATCTTATATACGCGTTCGGTGGCTTTACGAAGGACAATGCGCTGAAACCGTTTGATAAGTACCAAGACATAGAAAAAGGTGATTATAATATTGGCTTCGATTGATACAATTCGATGAGCGTTGCTATTCGAAATATTTTAGAACGAAAATGAGTCTCTTATATATTCTTCTAAGCAAAAGATAATTTTTCTAAACTAAAAACTATTTCTTTCGTAGGTGGATATGCCAAGTTTACTGGACTGAAAACTTACAATAAAAATTTGAAGACCATGTTAGCTGTGGGAGGGTGGAACGAAGGATCCAGCAGATTCTCTCCGATGGTAGCAGACCCTGAAAGAAGAAAGCAATTTGTGAGAAATTCGGTGAAATTTTTGAGGCAGAATCATTTCGACGGTCTCGATCTTGACTGGGAATATCCTGCATTTAGGGACGGTGGAAAGCCTCGGGATAGAGATAATTACGCTTCTCTGGTTCAGGTGAATATTCAATCTTACAGCTTTGATATATATTTGCTTTTGTCGATGGTATTTCAATGCAAAAGTCATCATTCTTCGGACATTTGGTTCGCTCAGGAACTCCGCGAAGCCTACGAGCGCGAGTCTTCGAAAACCGGACGACCTAGGCTACTCCTTTCGATGGCTGTCCCTGCTGGTATAGAATACATAAACAAGGGATACGACATCCCAAAACTGAACAAATACTTGGACTTTATAAATCTGCTATCCTATGACTACCACTCTTCTTACGAGCCTGCAGTCAACCATCATTCCCCTTTGTATCCTCTCGAAGAAGACAACGAATACAACTTTGACACGGAACTCACTGTCGTAAGCCTCGCACACTGTCACAAAATTAAATTATTACAAGTATATCGTTATTCGTTGTGTTAATACTTTTCTTGTTCGTCAGGACTACACGATCAAGCATTTGTTGGAAGCCGGAGCTTCCGCTGATAAAATTGTCCTTGGAATCCCAACTTACGGAAGATCGTATACATTGTTCAATGAAGACGCAACTGATATTGGATCGCCATCTGATGGTCCCGGTGAAGAAGGTGACGCTACGAGGGAAAAAGGATATCTGGCTTATTACGAGGTAGAATCACAGAGGTTTCCTTATATCTGAACAATCTTTCTTATTCTTTTCTGCAACTGTCGGTGAGACCTTTTTTCTAGATTTGCGAGGGCTTGATGGACTCTGATGAATGGGAAGTGGTATCTCCTAATCCGAACGCAATGGGACCGTACGCTTACAAGGGCAATCAATGGGTGGGATATGACGACGAGGCAATTGTGAGACTGAAAGCACAGTACGTTAACGAACACGGATTGGGAGGCATCATGTTCTGGTCAATCGACAATGACGACTTCCGTGGAAAGTGTCACGATCGTCCGTATCCATTGATCGAAGCTGCTAAGGAGGCGATGTTAGCTGGGAGCGAGTGAGAATTTAATAAATTGCCTGTCTTTATGTTAAAATAAAAAATAAATGTTAAACATCGTCCTCTAACGTGTCCGCGAATTATTAATGCAGGAAAACCACCGGTGGAGAAAGGTCTACCAGGCCAACAAAACCACGAACAGACAGCAATTTTATTGGGAGAAAAATTGGGGCAGGTAGACGTCGAACTACGGAAGCTCCTGAAATACCTCGTCGAGAAAATTCAAGAAAACGAGTCAATCCTCTGAGGTCAAGGAATCAATCCCGGAATCGAGACAACGCTGACGAAGAAGAGACTCAGGTACAGGCCAACGGGAGAGACAGAGGCCAGTTCTCCAGCTCTGAAGAGGATGAAGAATCTTCAAATAAATCAAAAGTAGGATCAAACGTTGTCAGGAGTGTAGAATACAGCGAAGATCAGGATAAAGAAGCCTCGAAGACTCAAGGCGGGAACCGAGCTCGCAACGGGCAAGGAAGAAGGAGAAAACCTGAAAGTAATACGAGGCGTCGAAGTACTACTGTTTCTAGCATTTCAGAACCGATTGCGGCAAAAGTTGAAAGCCACAGAATAACAACACCGGCACCACCTACGACACCAGATCCTGGCACCGGTACGTT
Organism: Macrophya alboannulata; assembly: GCA_949628255.1. NCBI lineage: Eukaryota > Metazoa > Arthropoda > Insecta > Hymenoptera > Tenthredinidae > Macrophya > Macrophya alboannulata. The sequence continues at coordinate 6,873,320 of OX451212.1, read as the reverse complement.
GTGAAATACTATGAAACATCGTACTATCATAAATTGAACTGAAATTGCACAGGTAATATTCATGTTAACAATTATAGATTTCAAGTGCGAGGATGAAGGGTTCTTCTCTCATCCACGAGATTGCAAGAAATATTTCTGGTGCTTAGAAGCTCCAGGACTAGGAATCGTCGCTCACCACTTTACCTGCCCATCAGGTATTTAAAATCATATAGTTTAAATTTTCAGTAGAAATTTTGTACTCCCGGAATTCTATCTCAATTATTTATACCTGTAATTTAATATTGAAAGTAGAGCTACGTGCGATACCGATCAGAAATCATTTAGAAATAATGTCTACTATTAAATATTCATTAATTTTTTGTGTTTTTCTTAATTATGGTTTTATCTAGACACTTGAGTGCGTAAAATTCCATCATAATATTTTCATCCCGAATCGAATGATAACCCTTGATCATATTTTAATCCGCTGTAACTCGAGTTTTCACGTTTTTGAAGATGTGATCGTATAGATCAACGCCACCAATAAATGTATTCCATTTCTTCGATACAGGTCTTGTGTTTAACAAAGGAGCTGACGCTTGCGACTATCCTCGCAACGTCGTGTGCCCAAAAGTAAAACCTGCGGAAGATCCGACAACGCGAGCTCCAATAATAGCTGCCACCAGTCGTACAACTAGAATTCAAAGTACTACTCGTCGTTCAGTTACTACTACAACAACAGAGCCCGAATATAGCGAAGAATATGAATATTATGATGAGGAGGATGAAGAAGAAGACAAAATTCCTTCGACTACTACTACTGCCAAGACCCTACAATATAAAACAATAAGCAGAGGCAGATCTACCACTAGCGCAAGCACTGAGGCTACCACAAAAACCACGCAACTCCCAAAAACAACTACTTCTCGATCTTACCAAACAATACCTTCAAGAGGTAGTAACATTCCCTCTCTAACATCGATAGACTCTGAAGAAGATCCCAAAGTTATTCAAGAGTTGATTGAGCTTATTAAAAAAGCAGGTAAGAGGTTTGGTCACTATTTAGACTAAATGTGGCGCAATTTTGAAAGTCTATAATATTGATTATTTGATTTGGATAGGTGGAATTGAAGAGTTAGAAAAACAACTTCATCTCCAAGGTAAAGGCAGTGAAAGTAGCGGACAATCAGCGTCTGCAACAAACAAAGCAGATGTAACTCCAGCCACTATTAGTCGAAGCCTATATGAACGAGTCTTAAACCGGCAAGCAGCTAATAGCGGAAATACGCTATTCAGACGAACTACAGTACCATCGCCTTCTGTTACCACAGTAATACCTGAGAGCTTGGACTCGCAGGCATCTGTCGCCCAAGAATCAAAACCGAGCTTTCGCAACGGACCTGGGCAAGCCCAATTCGAAGGGCTTGATGATATTCCTGAAGTAAAATCTCTCAGGAGAGAACGACCTCAGTATGTTACAATAAATCGACAACGGTGAGTTAGTTCTTCCTATTCAAAAACGGGATAGCCTTTGCCAAGTGCATCGCATCAATTTTCTCAATTCGTATCTAATAATGTTCAGATTCAATGGAATGTTATTATCTAACTAGGCCTTCAACTGAATCACCGGATGAAAACAGCGAGGAGATTGCCGACGACAATACAGACGGAGCTTCATCAGATGAGACATCATTAACTAATCCACCAGAAACGACGCCAAGTACTCGTAGAGAAACCCATGGCTATGTTGATATACGACGCAGTAGAACTTCCACAACTATAAGGTTTGTACTTTCCCGTTTTTATCTTTGTCATATTTTTCACGGAGTTTTGTTCAAACTATTATTTTACCTCATCATTTTTTAGACCCAATTTACTCGAAGACGAGAATGAAAGCAATGTGCGCAAGCAACGGCGTAGACCTGTTACATCAGAGTATGTTGAACTCCGTACAAAAGTATCTGTTCATCTTAGAGTAGATTTCTGTGATTAAAAAGTATACAATTTTTGTTTTACATGATGATGTAAGTAATACTCAATATATTTCAGAACCGAGTCTGAAGACGAAGAGGACGAAGTATCAAACACATCAAAAGATGTGCAAACGACTACTGAAGCAGTTGTGGCAGTTCGGAGAAATCAATTTTCTCTTCAGGAGGAGAACTCTGGGACAACGTCGAGGTTGTTATCACATTGAATTGATACAAATTACTGAATAGTAAATACATGGCAATATTTATTGATTCATTCGCTTTTCAGATACACTAGTATTCAACGCGTAAGAAGTACCACTCAGGCGGTTGAAGAAACCTCTTCGGAAGATGGACATGGGCAAATTATCGAATCTACTACAAAGCCGAGTAGTTCTCCCGCTGATATTATCACCACTACAATCTCCAATGATAAAACTGAGGAGAAGATTTCTGTCCCTGAAACATCTACGCCAGACGAAGCAGCTGTACAATCGATATCAACAACTCAAACTCCGAATTTAGCCCCCACAGATCCGCCTGTGCAAAATGTTGATCCTTCAAGAACTTTGTTACCTATTACAGTGGATGAATTTTCAACCACAGCTTTGCCAAACATTTTTAGTACTTCGACACAGGAATCTAACGATGACGAACTTGTCGCAAAGGGATCGACTACTGTAGCACAACCAAGACCGTTCGGATTCCAGAGAAGAACTAGGCCGACTACTACTACTACGTTAACGCCAAGCCCAGAAACGACAACTTCTGTTAATTCTGATTCAGGACGAGTTAAGGTGAGTACTCAGACACGAAACTTTGCACAATCATCAAACGTTTATCAAGGCCGTACTAGATTAAGACTAAGGCCAACTTCAACAGCGGAGTTTGATAACCGAGAGGTTTCTGCTGTGAAAACTGTTGATTTTGACAATAATGAACAAGTACAGGGTAGCAATTTCTTTGATATCAATCATACTTACAACACATCAAAAACATCAGATCCTGATACACGAAATCCCGCTGTAAACACAGATAGAAGACACGTTAACAGAGGATTTAACAGATACACTCCGCCAACTTTTCCAACATTTTTAGAAGAGAATAGCAATGGGACAATTGTGCCAAAAAACCGGTCACGAGGTAATAGACCCACTACAGAAACGAGTGTTGACGATTCGAATGAATATGTTAACACTGTTCCTGAAATAATCAAAGTTCAAAGGACACGTACACGTGTGCCTGTTCTGAGATCGACGACTGCACCAACTCCGGCAGTTGAAGCGATTGAAAATTCTGATAATCAGACATTCAGGGATAGTAAAATAATAAGAATTTTTGGTAAAAATTCAATACCTAGAACACCGAAAGCCCCAAGAGGTCAAATTCAACAAAATACTTTAGGTAATAGCACAGATCAGGAAATAAAAATCACACAGGTTCGTATTTTACCTAAAGAAAACAGACGGCCTATATTCGGACGACAACGCACAACTACGATAAATCATGTATTAGAAGCGACTACCCCAGTCGCAATTAATATTGCAAGCAATGATAGTGAAACTGATAACTTTAATAGGACTGCTGCAGACAGTTTAATAACAACTAATGCACGCAATTTAAATCCAACTACTGATAAACAATTAGATAGAAATCTTTACACGAGAAGGAGCACGACCCAGAGTTCATACGGTAGTACCATTGAATCTGGTCCATCGACAGAGAGAACGGAAGCTACAAGCCCCGTCGAAATTACGATTAATTCTGCGGAATACATTCCACCTACGGACATCGAGAAAATCAATGATTTAGAAGTAACAGATCCACCTAGTACTTCTATCCCGGATCCATTCGATATTTCTACAACATCTATACCAGATATTTTGACAACTACAACTTACGAGGATAATTCTGATGGCGAAGTGTACACGACTACAACAGACTTAGAAGAAACGACCACCGAATTGCAGTTCAATTATAGCAACAGTTTGGTTTCGCATGTACCAGAAAATATAACAAGCACTGCACTTGTTAGGGACATTACTGTGACTGAAAGTTATAGGGATGACAAACCAAAACTAAACGAAGATGCAGGATCGAAAAGGCCAGGCTTCAGGAGGAAAGTGTTACGTCGCAAACAACCGGTGACACCAGATCGGGTAATTACTCCGGAAGAAAGATCCTCGGCAAATGTTAGTTCTGTGAGCCAAAGACAAGATCAAAGAGATTTCAGGAGAAGACAAGTCATAAAACGTCTCCTGAGACCTAAAGACTCGAACAAGTCTCAGAGGCATCAATTTGTTAAAATTACAAAAACACAACCACCTCCAAGACAGAATCTTTCTAGTTTATTTGCGCCAAGAAGAAATAGACTCAATCCGAAAGTATTCACCAGAGCAACTACACCATCGATCATTAATCTCGAAGATGATAATTCTGATAAAGCAGACGATAACGAAACAACTGTTTTAATCGGTAATCGTCAAGGATTCGGTACGGAAACGACAACGCCATTAATTCCAACATCAATAGAAACTAATTCGTTGGATAACGGAAAAAATTCATCGTTGAATAACTCGACTGATGACACAATTGCCGAGGAAACTAAAGATATTTTAAAACAGGATAATTTTAATAGTACGGAACTGACAACAGAAGCTAATTTCATCATCTCAACCCTCACTGGAGACGATTCAAAAACTGAAACTTTACCTACAACTATTGCGGACTTTACAACCGAGAGAAACGACGTTTCTACGGAAAATGATCTGACCTTAAATTCTACGTTTCCTTCCACAATTACTGATGGGAATATGGAGAAGGTGACGTCTATCAGTGACGAATTTCTAACTAATACAGAAGAGAGTGAGACTACCATCTTGACCACAGAAATAGGTGATTTATTGTCAACTGGAACTGCGCACACTTCTGCAATGTCTACTTTACAGCCAACAGAGATTACTACAGAATTTGGTGAAATGGAGACGACATTTACTGCATCAACAAACACTGATGAGTCTGGATCCAGGATCTCCACCATAATAATACAAACAACTACACCGAAGATATCTTCAGAAACAACTATTCTTTCTCTACGTAATGAATCTGATTTACCAATCCTCGCAAAAAATGATTCTGATGCTACTACAGTGTCGAAAAATGAAAGTACAACAGATTCAGAAACACCTAATCCGATTCTAAACAAGATATCATTACCGAAAACGGTCATAACTCGGCGTAGAAATTTTACAACTTCTGGAATAGGAAGTATTAATAGAGTTAAACCAGACGGATCGCGTCGGCCTTCTTTTAGAGTAAGAAAACCCGATCTTCAGACGTTATCCGATGCTAATATAGATGATTCATCTGTGAATTCAGCATTCAAACGTAGGCAAAATTTATTCACTCAACGGCGACCAAGCTCAACAACGACAGAGGCATCAATTGATGATACAAGCGATTATGATGATGAAAATTATGATGAATATGACGACACCACATTGGAAAATTCTGAGGATCAAAATGTAATTGAAACTACAACGATAAAATCAGGTGTTATTAATAGTACAGTCGTTAAGGAGGAGGATGAATTTTGGAAACATTATACTTCAGGGACTACGTCCGAAGTGACAACACCTTCTACTGCTAGTTTTACTCAAAGCACTCCTTCAACTCAAAGTATTTTCTCGTCATCTGGTCGAAGGCCTAAGTTCCAGGTTCCGACCTCTATAAGAGATCAATATTTGAATCGACAAGAATCTGAGGTGAAAAATGCTGCGCTTGGAACGAAGGGTAACAATACAGAATCGGAAAATAATGGTAGGTCTAGATTCTACAATCGTCCAAAGTCAGGATCCACGCTCGAGCCTGATGTCTCGTCAGAGACTGAGAAAGAGCAATCTGTCACAGAGAAATTATACGTGAAGACAGAGGATGATAATTCACAAGCAGATGAAGAGATGAAATCGATTGACGAAGAACCAGTCACATCAACACCACCAACGCCAAATCAAATTTCAGAAGAAGATTTTGACAAAGATCAAGAATCAAAGGATGAGAATAATAATGAGAAATACCACACAACTACCAAACGTCCTAAATTCAATGTACCTGTTGATGGAAGAGGGCAAAGCAGGAAACAAAATAGACCCATATACCCATTGCCATATGCTAATAAAGAGCGTACGTATCCCAAACGATTCAATACTACCACCGAATCTACAGTTACGGAAACACTTATTCCTGCGAAGAAATTTAACTATGCTGCCGATGCAGAGCTTAGAAAATTCAGCCATCGTACATCAACGGTGAAGAGTACAGAAGTCGATAGTACTCTGCAGGCGGGAATTGGCTTCTCCTCGACTACTTCGAAACCAATTGTTACACGGCTTGTTACATCTATTGTAGAATCAGATACAACAGAACGTCAGAGGATCTTAATCAAAACGAAGTATTCATCACAAACGGCAACTACTAGAATTACACTTCAAAATGCACAGCATCAGCAGTATGGTTTTTCCACTACACCGTACAGTGTTGGAAAATTAAGTGATGACGAAAATTTAAATAATGTTGCTGTGGATAAAAATAGGAAAAGTTCTAGAAACGGAATACAGACGTCATATGCATCACGTGTACCGTCTTACAAATATTCTTTAAATGAAATTACACACGATCCATCTGACAGAAATATTGAACATTCCACTTTGCCTATTGAAAGTGAATTTGCATATCATGGAAGCAAAGATTTGACAAATTCAATTTCACGATCGGCCAGGTATAGAAAAATTGATAACGCAGTAACTCCTGGGTACACCGGTGAATCATCAACCATAGAAATAGAATCAGTGTTCAATAATCTCATCGGCAATAAATATAAAACTGTTTTTGGAAGCGATTCGAAAGCTGAAAAGTAAGCTTCATCATATATAGTCATCGAAATATTTTTAGCTATAAAATTATATTACATACATCACCGTACTATAAATCGGAAATATCTTACATATTATACGGATGACAAGAAAATTATAATGTCACGGACCGAGTGCCGAGGAACGTACGAAAATTAAAGTTGAATCATTCTGATTTTCAGGTGGCATCGGAAACAGTCAGATTACCTACCCTCAAGGAGCTCATTGGTGAAAAAACCATTGTAGCACACGATTACACATCCACAACACCAATAACACTTTCAATAAAAAATTTACGCGACAACAACGCTGTAAATCCCAGTGATTATAATAAACATATCAGCGAGACAGTAACTTCTACTACTGAGACAGAGCTCCTACGAGAAGAAGTAGAAAGTACAATATCTACTGGTGGAGTAACGGAAGAAGTCCACATCGTGAAGGATGATGAATCGAACAAATATAAAGAACTTGAAACTGATCGAAAGCACGTCTACACAAATGGCGTAGAAGAAAATAACAGTTCACAATTTGATAAGTCATCAACATCCACAGAATCCTCTCTACCAGCTACGCTTCCCATTAGAGTCTTGAAGCAAGATAAAAAGCAGTCAAGACGACGTAAAATAAAATTAGTTAACATTCCTGTTCGTATATTAGAATCCGACAGACCTCTCACAGATGTAATACTAGAAGTACCAGAATATAAATTGAACAGTATACTGAGGTCTTTATTGCGAGTGGAAATCATAAATGAGGACATAGGGACAAACACTCAAAGCGAAAAATCAAAAGATACAAATACTTATAGCCAAAGAACTAGGTACAATGCTAATCAAAATCACAGTGAAGATGATCTCTCTTATGAACATGAATCCGATGAGATACTGAACAAAGATGCAAGTACAAACTCTGTCATGTCTGGCAATCGATTTACATCTACAACACCCAGTATTAGTACAGTACGAGGTAGCCGATTAGTCACACCGTCAAAAACCCGTAATCGAGGATTTTATGTCACAAAAAGCATCGAAAGCAACACTTTATACGAAAACTCTACACCGCCAACTACTTCTCGAGTCACAGAATTAGATAATGAACTGATCCAAGGCATCAGCACAACAACTGAGCAGCTATCTACTTCTAATGACAACCTATCAACGTTAACAACGGGTAGTGTTACTACAACTAATAGCTACTATACTACACAAGAAGGACCGGCTTCTCGAGAATTCAGCACAACAACTGAGCAATTATCTACTCCTGATGAAAATCTATCAACTACTACAGAGGGTAGTGTTACTACAACTAGTGACTATTATATAGGACAGGAAAAATCGGCATCAGAAAAAACTTGGCCTTCGATGATAAGCACCAGTTTAGAAAATTTCAACAATATATTAGCTGATAACGATGATATTGATACCTCGGTTTTGGTAACTCAGGAGACAACTGTTACAGCTGATACTACTACTGAATACTTAATATCAACTACAGAAGAGCTGAATAACATAAAATCCACAACAGAACAAATTTTCACAGAATCTGATGAAAAGTTTTACACATCACACTCTGAAGAGACGATCGGATCGTATTCTAGTGAAGAATTCAGTAGTACAGTAAGCCCTGATATACTTTCCACTACTCTGGGATCCAAAATTAATACAATAACAGGAGATCTAGATTATTTTACAGTGACACCTGATCTTCAACAAACTACAATTAATCAAAATACAGATTCTACTCCAGAAAGTACTACATCAAGTTCGGAATCAACAAGTACTTCTGGGTTAGATATTAATACAATCAGTGGCAATCTAGACTATTATAACACAGCAACAAACACAGCGACACCTGATGTCCAGCAAACTACACATAATCAGAATACTGAATCTACTACAGAAAGTAGTACACCAGGTTCTGAACCAACAAGTACAACTACTCCCAGGACAGATATTAATACGATTAGTGGAGATATAGACTATTACAACACGGCAACAAATACAGCAACACCTGATGCCCAGGAAACTACGAATAATCAAAATACATATTCTACCGCAGGAAGTACTACATCAGGTTTCGATACAACTGTCTCGAATTTTGATAGTACTAAACTTTTGGGTACTGCAACAAGCACACCTAGTTATGAAAATACAGTTACGTATACTAAAAACGTAGGACTTAATACCGAAGTAAACTCGTATACAGAATCGAACGCTGTACAATCAACAATTTATTTTAGAGGTACAACACCAGTCACCACTGAATCAAATTCTGACTTTAAATCAACTACATTTACCTCTGATGAACTATTGGGCAATGATTCTGTTTCGCAAACTGTGAGTACAGATTCCTCAGAAACAACAACTAGTTCTGGATCTACTCCTGAAGTTGAAACTAGAAAATTTTTAAGCGGTGAGCTAGAAACAGCTTCAACATTGTCTGATTCAATTACAAGCCAGGTTCCTTACACAACAATTGCAGATGGAATAGAAACAGATTCTTTCACTGTCAATGACGTTGCAACTACTAATATAGAAGTGAAAAGTACAACAGCAATCGGTAGCGAGTCAACCACTGAATCGGGCAGTACTGTGACAATCCCAACTCCTGCAGATCAGGAATCTGCAACGCATCAATCAGAAGTGTCAAGCATAGATTTAGCATACTCTACAAAAATTATTCAGAAAGTTGAGACTCAAACAGTTAGTACTCCGGTTAACTCTGGGTCAGAATCAACAGTTTCTCCTTTGAGTAATGTTCATGAAATTACCACTGGCTCGACTACTACGAAAACAGAAAACCCAGTAGATGAAACTCGAGAAATTTCAAGGCAGCCACCCAAACATTTCGAATCCATACCATTCATAGGCTCAGAATTATCTGGAGACGGCGTTTACCGATCGCCTACAGCTGTTCCAGAGAAGAAATATGAGCGCAGACGTATAATTAGAAAACGAATTTATGGGGTTCGTAGACCTCATGTAGTACCTGTTGTTGAAAATGAAACTGCTGGTAATATCACAACGCTGAATACAGACAACCAATTCAATATAACACATAAACCGAGGCAAAGATTTATCCGCCGACGTATAATAAACCATTCTACAGGAAAGATTGTCGATGAAAGATTGATCAGGAAGAAGGGAACAGTTTTGAAAAATCTAAATTCAACGAGTAATTCAAACCCTGAATTTGTTCAAAAGGTAAATAACTCGCCAGTGTATAATAATAATAATAGTCTGGCAAACAAATTACTGAAACATCATACGATATATAGACGTCGACCAGGAAGAAATCAAACGAACAGTTCCATAAAAGCCAATATATCTAGTCAAAATAACAGTGCCAGTCATGATGTGCAAAGTTTTAGTGTCTTGAGCACTATTCCAAATCAACGGAGAAGAATAGTCGTACAGAGATTTAGGTATAAGGGTTCAGGACTAGTAAATTCATCTACGGTAAGCCCAAGCCCAGGCCCAAACCCAGGCCAAAGCTTAAGTTCCCAAAGTCTCTCAATGGCAGATGCAGTAAGTCAATTGAATTCCACTGAAAGTACATTAGAGGACAAATTACAAGAGGACAAACGTAAGACTAGTAGACAAGATTACGCAGACATTACTATTGATAATTTAAGCAGTGGTTCTGAGAGCTATGGCAGAGTTTCTATCTACGGAAGCGAAGAACTTCCACGAACCCAGAGCATTTCTGAGGCACTGAAGTCCGAAGATGAGCAAGCTAACGGCGAGGTCAGTGCCGGGTGACAAGTTAAACTGAAACGCTTGTTGGCTGAGCGCTCTATCCTCTATCTAATAATGCTAGAGCCATAAAACTGCAGTATCTTTTCTTACAAAAAGCTCGCCTACACTCAACTGCAGCACTGACTTTTTTTGACTAATATATTTATACTACAGGATATTGGAAACGCTAGATTCTCAATAATGAGATGAATGTATCTTCACTCGAAACGCTTCATGAAGTCACTTATACATAAATGAAAAACCACACATAACAAGATAAACTAAAATTCTCTGTAACTCACTAATGCAGATACTATATATCAGTTTTACATTATACTTTCACATACACGTTACATAAGTATTAACAGAACACTATTTTAGATACTCTGTTGTGCTTTGCTATTTTCTTATCTTATTATCATACTGTGTCTTTCTGTCTTTTATGTGTTTGATAAGCTTTGTGATAAAATATTTGAATGCTTTTGGTTTCCAAATTTCGTATGAATTATACATCAGCACTCGGTTGCTGAGTTTTGGTTTCGGCCTTGGTTACTGGGAAGACTTTTTCATTTATGTACAATCAAATTTTTCTAAATCTGAATTCAAATGCAGATAAATGCTTCTAAATATTTGGGTATCATGAAATATATCAGTTCTTTTAAACAAAAATTTGATTTGAATCAAAATTACATTATCAATCGAAGTCGTTTTCATAGATTCGCGAGCATATAAATATATCTGTTCTTCATATCATCAAATCTTTTGTTTGATTTAAACATTTAAAAAATTCATAATCAATCGCTTTATGTGTATAAATATTTCTCAAAATTATTAATATTATGTGAATAATAATGAAATCACTAATATTGACTCACCACGAGTCCGCAATCCTAATCTTGATTCTCTTCTGCAGATTAATCTCTTCAAAAATCGTGTGAGTAATTCAAGGAAACCAGGAACTCTACTTCGTCCGACTAGACTAAGCACCTCCACATCTATGCCTGAAAATGAAATAACTACAACAATTTCACTGCCAACAAAACTTACCAATAACGTTGCGACACGTCGGAGGTTCCGTCTTGGTCAAAGACCAACGACTCCCTCTACAAACGGTAATTTTTACCATTCCAAAATCACTTAATAATTTTTTAATCCCAGGATCTAATGACAAATCTTTGTGACTTTCACTTGCAGCTGGAGCACAAAATGAGGCACCGGCAGGCGAAGGTGAAACATTGAAATCAGGTGCGGAAGAGAATATTTTGGAAAGTCCAGATCAAACTGGTCATGCACAAGAAGTAGAAGTGACTGTAGCTGTTGAAAATCCCTCATCGCCAGCTCCACGAGTATCAACAGGTGCGGAAACGACAGAGTCCCGTTATCAACTCGCTTTGAAGTCTCTTTTTGTTAATTTTTAAATGATCTTGAATATTTTGTCCGAGCATAACAACGTGCCTATTCATTTATCAACTAATTTATTGATTCATACGTCTGTTATCTGTTCATGTGTTTCTGTCTTCTGTTCTCCAACTGACCTGTGGCTCTGGCATTCAACGTATTGAACGCCGATTATACTCTGTGTGTATATTCTCCAAACACTTTACAACCGCTACTCTTATTCTACTACGTATGACGCTGTATGTACTTGTTAATCATTTCTGTGTACGTACCTACCTACTGTCTGTTACTTTTTACGATATTAACTACCACAAAATCTGCATATCTACTAACTTGTTTAACTTATACTCTACTCTTGTTTACTACACATACTCACTATAATAATATTCTTAAATCATTGCAAGCTTGACGGGCAAGGGAATGTGTCCTATGCTTAATATCGATTCTCAATTCTGGGGATCATAACAATTTGCCAAAGAGTTAATATAACTGCATTAACCCAGAGCAGCCAGCACAATAAAACTCCAGTATGATACAACATTGTAAAAATCCATCTGAACAATGATTCCTAACACATAATTGGTTGCGCCAACCAGGTCGACCACCGTTCAGAACTTCTGTAAGGCGTAGGATAATTACTACCGAAGCTCCTCAAGTCACAATATCCACAACACATCCAACGATCATCAGACAAAGACAGAGACCAAAACCTTTTGAAAAAATATCAGAAAATCAGCCAACCAGACCTCGCCATCCAGCAATCATTGACTACGATTATTACGAAGATACTGAAGAGCGTATCGTAGGAAAGTCCAGACTGGCTGAAAAGATATCCGTCAGCAATAGCGGTTCAATCCGCTGTTTGGATCAAGGAAACTTTCCTCATCCAACATCTTGCAAGAAGTTTATCACTTGCGCAAGGATGGTTAACGGGCAAGTTATCGGTACCGAATACACTTGTCCTAAAAGACTTTCCTACGATCCGGTAGGCGGAATTTGCAATTGGTCAGCTGGCTTGGGTTGTAAAGAATAATTTCTAAATTATATTGGAGCCAGAACATTTACTGTAACAAAGATACAGTAAATATATGGCAAAATGTTAAGACTACATAAATACAGTGTGAAGAATAATTGAAATATTTGCTCTTCTATCTGTATGATCAGTAAAACTATTCTTTTTATTCAATTATTATGATACTGCTTCATCTATATTGCGTTCGGGCCGTGTAGGATATAATGTGAGGTTTTATGAAACTGATGGCTGACGCATCGAAACAGCTCTGTTGCTGATTACTGTAGACCTAGTGTAGCTGAACCGTTCGTCAGTGGCCAATTTCGTTGAAAACACACGGTATAGGAATAATAATTGAGACAATGAATAAGGAGTATACACTGGTGGTAACTATTACGTTCCAGTAGAAAAAAAAAGCTTCAAAAAAATTGATAAAAAAATTCTTTGAAATTATATGGAAAGATGTTAGTAAAGAAATTTCATATGTAAATTTACTTCAAGAGTTTGGCTACGATTTCTGGTAACAAACAAGTAATAAAATGCAATTGATAGTATGTATGCGATTATACTGCAGAATGTCAAGTAACGTCTATTCGTTTCTTCGTTGAACACAAGAAGAAAAAAAAATAAAAGATTTAGTAAATATATATGTATATTTAATAAATAATTAATAATTGCAGTCTAATTCTTATGGCACGTATAGATTTATATATAAGTAATAATATTTATAATTTTATACCCTTATATACTGTATGTATAATTTGCTCAGTAATAGAAATACGACGATTGTCGTATATAATAAAAGATTTGCTTTATCATAAATATACATACATAGCCATATGCATAAGTAAAATATATAAATGAACACAGAAAAAAAAAAATTTCTCCCTGGAGATAAATATTCTTGATTCAAGAAAATAGTTACGAAGATCGAAATTATTCCTTACAAAGTAAAATAAATTTCCTTGAATAAAGAAAATTTCTTGGTTCAAGAAAATACTTACATCGTCATGGATAATTTCGATTTTCCTAACTATTTTCTTGGTTCAAGTTAACTTTTATATCTGCAGATATACAATATACGTAAGTATTTAGGGGGTGATATTATCGTTATAGGTAATATAAAAATAATAATTATCTAATGATCATATATGTATAGTTATGTATTGAATTATTATAGTGTCAAATAAATATTATATAATATTATATTACTACATTACGTATAATTATATTCGTGTAAATATACATATATACCTATACCTATATACAACAAATGATGAATATAATAATATGTAAATATACCGTATATATGCAGACAAAATTGAATTATTATGTTTGAAAAAAAAATTATTTCAAAATTTATTATTATCCTATATTATTATTATACCTATAGATATATCGGCGATTCAATCGGGCTTTGATTATATATTTACTCATACTTTTTTTTCTTTAATTAATTGAATTTATTCTAAACAATTGATGGATTACGCACGAATTGTAGATAATCATAATATAACATTCAATTTCTGAGAAAAAAAAATTAAATAATTAGTAACTTAATTTTAAAATATAATTCATTCCGCGTAAAACTATAGTATTTGTATTTCAACTGAATTAAACCTTGTGAAGAAGAAGAAGGAAAAAATTATTTCGTGGAATATAATAAATATATCTGAAACAAAATGTCATCCATAAATTATATTTCAGCCTCGATCAACGATCGGCATCGTTTAATCTTCTCTCCTCCAATTCACACGGCCCTGGACCGTGCAATGCCGCAAGAAAACGAATGATCGTAGAGCGGCAAGGAGAGGAGAGAATCGAGAGAGAGAGAGAGAGAGAGAGAGTGAAGAGAGAGAGAGAGAGAGAGAGAGAGAGAGAGAGAGAGGGAAGTTGTCAAAGAGTTGCGATGCGATTACTAAACGTAAAACGCTAGTAAAGTGCGGGACTCGCGAGGCTGCGGCAGCCGACCCCCAACAGTCGCGCAAGTTTGGTCTATAGGGTCCCCTGGGGTCTAGGCTACGATTCAACTGGAGACTAGTAGTAGTAGTAGTCGTGCACTGTGCGCGCGCGCACGTTTATACGTCCGCATTCCGTTTGTTTCTACATACCTACATATATACATACTTTCTTTAAATGCCACGCTACTATTGCTGTAGGCCTAACAATAAGTTGGGCACGACGCCGCGTCGGGTAAACTACTTGATCTTTGACTGTTGTCATTCACCACATACGTGCACACAAACACAGACGCAACACACACACACCCACATACATACACACTATTATTCTTACCGCAAACGATAATATACTTGACGCGCACTGATTTATGATGCACATATATACATATACGAACACAGTCATATATTCATCATATTTGTAATAAGAATAAACCGCGAGGGCTTGACACGCAGCGTAACTTTTCCCCCTCGGGATATACGTATGTACGTAGGTATAGGTAGTTATATAGGTATGTATAGTTACTATGAACGGTAGTGCGGTAAAGAAATACATAAGTAAGAAAAAAAAAAGTTACGACGAACGAAACCCAGCTGTAAATATTTTAGACTTTCAACAGATATATACATACATGCCTATAGTATATACTAAATTGTCAGAGCTGAAGACAATTCGAACTGATTAGTTGAGGGCAGACCCTGTAAACCCCGGGCGTCATGTCACATCGGTCAAACGAATTAATTCATTAATATAATTGAGTGCCCGCACGTTGTTTATTTCAATTTAAAAACTTGCCAATTTATATATAATATGTTTCTCGCGTAGTTCATGTATATAGGTATATATTATATTATATAATTAATTGCTACTCGTTTCGTTACGCGATATATTATGACAATATTGACGATGATGATAGTTTTGTGAAAATTTAAAAACTAGAAAAGAGACAAGAACAGTTTATTTTTAACTTTGCGGTACGAAATAATTGTGATCTATATCCATGCATCGAGTGTGAAACGTATCCCGATCGGTTTTCAACTGCGGGAATTAAATGACAAAAAATTGTATAATTTCGCGATAAAAAAACCCGCACGGATTGTTTAATTAAGGTAAAATTAGTCTTATTCATTATTCATTATATTTTCCATGGCATATAACAATACACCATATACTTACATAGATATATATGTATGCGGTAAAGTGTAGAACATAAATAAATTGCGAAATAATGAATGACCAACACATAGTCATAATTATTCTTAGAAAAATTTCCAAACAGACAAATTATTATTATTATTATTATCTATATTAATTATTCGCGTATGTCAAAAATAACAACAACATGTTGTGTCGTGTGAGTATAATAAATTTCGTACGAAATTGTTATCCAACCACTCTAAAAATCCCACGACTATAATAATATTATAATCGACTACTGCAGATTCGCTGATTAACGGTATTCGCGAGTATAAAACGTTACTGTGCATAGGTTGATGATGATCGTACACAAATTTCAAGTGTTACTATATATCCACTTATCTACCCACACAATGCATGTATAATAATATCAAGATAAATATATATACATGTATATCTGTAGCACGTTGCGCTGCAGCATATTATTATATTATATGCTAATCGACATCGGATCGGACTCACTTGCATTATAGCCAGCTTCAACAGCTGATTACCTGATAATTACTCGTTATACAATACGTACATATATAACAATTTTTAGTCGATAATATCTATTGATATAGATTATTGTATACCTATATGAAAAAGAAAAAAGAAGTATGTTGAATAATAATTCACAATTTACAAACTCTGTTTCGATGCATCACGGTCGTTGGCTCGGCTTGTATATATAGATTTAAATATAACTGACAATGTGAGAGCGAAATTATAATGCGCCTGTTATTGGTTCTATTACAATAATAAGTATATATGTACCATAATAGCTATTATTATTTTACATCCAAATCCATTACTCAAGCTTCAAGAATAATATATTACATACATACTATACCTAGGTATATAATATGTATACATATACATTCGCGTATATAATTATGGAAATTTATTTACTATACGGAATGTTGTTGCAGGTGCATAATTACATAATTCGCGCAATTAATTAAACGGTGATGATCGGATTATATCATATAGCACGGCGTGTCGTAATACGTATAATAATGAGTGGCTATTTTTAGAGATCGAAGAAGATGAACCGATATGTCGAAAACAATTTTTTGTTCGTTATTGATTTTTTTGAAATTTTTTTCGCGTTTACTCGCACTTCGTTATACGAGTATTATAGCAGAATATATCTAACAATGAAAAGTTTTTTTCTCCTCTAACTTGTAATCTACTGTTGAGGAGTGGAATAGAATTCGTTAGTTTATGCTGTAATTGGTAACGACGTAATAATTATTATAACGGCAAGGCCAGCTTGGTTTAAGATTTTAATGTAGAATGACACTAATACGCAGGGTTTAAAGAACAACATTCCTTACTTCAGGAATCTCGCGTATGTACTCCGCGACGCGTTTTATAAATAGATTCACCTACACATGTGGCTATTATTTATATATAGGTATATATATATATACATATACATCCATATGTATACACAATAAGAGAACGGAAAGTCCGAGTTATAATATGGTCAAGCTATCAAGTTTTATACACATACATACATGTACATTAAAGTTATTATAATTGCCAATATTAGTGAATTGAATAAAGAAATCGATAAATAATATGAATACCTAATATTCTTATTATATATCTTTTTTTTTTCTTAATTATATAAAACGGTGATTTTTACTGTTGTTTATTCTACTGTTTGCAATTATTGAAATTCATAATATAACGTACTCACGGATATAGGTGTATGTATAGGTAATAAAAAAGCGGGTCTGGAGGCGATATGGTATATGTATACTTATAATAGCTATTTTTAACCACACCACGAATATACAACAACTGTCCTCGAAATTATTCCGAAACAAATGTTTCTTGGTATCGTATGTAGGTAATATAACAATCTATAAATAAACTATACGCGATTTCCTTTTACTTTTTTTAAAAGAATAATAGTATAATTACAACGTACATAGAAATATTAATATATCTAAAATCTATTCATATATCTATATCAATGAAAAAATAATTATATGAAACGGGTCTGTACGTTTTTTTTTTTGTTTTTTTTTTTCTTACTATTCGAAATTCTATGTATATCCGGAAATCAATATAAGTATACGCTAATCACGTTCGCGGACTCCGGATGGGAGAGAGAGAGAGAAGGGGATACCGAGAGATCTAATCGGGTGATTAGTTTGTCTATGAAAGTAGTTATCGGTTTATCTATAGATTTAATATGAAGATATTGTTTGATATTAAGAGGAAATTTATTTATAAAATAAAAGAAAATAAAATGAATAATCGAATTATATTTAAACAAAAATTTGTCTATAATTCTCTATAAATTTGAGTAAAATCTGATCCAATAGTTCCACATATACGTGTCGTACTGCTGTTGCCCAAATTATTTATGCAATTTGTTTAACGGAGTTAAAAAAAGTAAATTTTAATAGATGTAAGAGCGAATATACACAACTTGTGCATATAAAAGAGAATATATATTACAGGCGCAATATTTCGCATCTCGAATAGATACGAGCTCTTATCATATAACCAGTCTCTGTGTTTGAAGTAATGCCTATATGTATATATAACTGTGTGCATCGTATAACAAAGCGCAATTAGAATAGATGAGTCAAAACCCAAGTGAGTCTCTCCTGCCTCTGAATACGACGTTCAGTACGAGTACATGATGTCTCATGGTAAAAATTAACGATTTATTAATCGCTAGATTAATAGATGAAAAATTACACGTAACTATATTTTTTTTTTTCGTTTCGTTTTTCATTCTCGCGATTAAAACTCCGTTAAAAATTTAGTTGTTTATATACTTATATGTATATTAAAACGATGAAAGATTTTGTTTCCCGATTTTTTTATTATCAACTATTTTTCTAAATTCATTCCCGAGGTATGTGTATATTACAATATCCATAGTACGATAACTTGAGATTCTTTTCACTATATTTCTTCTCACACATCATAAAATGATAAATTTAATTTTCAAATTAAGCCTACAAAGCACTTAAAAGATTAACCGTTGGGCCCTAGCCGAAAGAGTATGCGATGATATGGTCGAAATCATATCTTTCAGAGTTGTTAATACGTACACCTACCTATGGTATAAATTTTGATTTAATGATCCACTCGGAGCTGATAACGTCTATAAATATACTGTACCTATACTAAAGTTGAAAAATAAAATTGGAAGATGAAAAAAGTAAAAATCTAATAATCAGGAAAGATGTATAGATGACTTAAATGTATACCAAAACTCTGACAAGAATTATTATACTTACATCATAGTTTTATACTTTAAGTAAAAAGTTACGATTTTCTGACTTCAGATATGTTTTTCACAGTCTATATTATTATACTATAAGCAAAGAGTTTAACTACTCGAACACGGCTTTTAGGTGTAAAAAAAACGCGTATAATAATTATTTAAATGAAGTTAGGTATGGTATAGTAACTGGTCTAGTCTCGAATAATAATGATTGAAATTGATATGATCGATCGATCGATAGGATACTTTTCTTCAAATATTTTAAAAGCTTTTAATTTCGCGTATATTATCAAGAATATTACTTTGCACTTTACGTTATTTGTACCTATCGAATTAATTAGCTAAATAAATTATCGAAATACTAGAAATCTCGTATATAAATATTAACTTGAGTTAGAATTATTATTGAGTAACTTGAGTACCTGCATATACTTATATACATACACATAGGTATACCGATTACTCAATACTTAACGATATCTTGGATTAATAATTACATCACTTTGAAACTAGTATAAAACCCTAGACCTTGGCACTATCTTCGTTAATTACTGTTTAATATTTATGACTTCGTTAAGATCGATAATATCCATCCATCCATATATACATACATACATACATACATACGTGCATATACACTCGTTGTAAACTGGACAAAGAACATCTGTTCAGATTAATCGGAAAACTATTATTATTTCATTATGACTTCAGGAATTCTATTCGGGTCAAATCATGGATAATTGTTTTATTTATTTGATTATTTATTTATTTCAAATCATGTTTCAAGAAACAGATTTTATTTTTCAAGTTTTAGTCATTTTTAATTTTTAACAGAAACGAAATGAATAAAAAAATCGTCATTGCTCATTCAGCCCTGACTAAAGAAACTTTTATATGCGTATAGATATATAATACGAAGGGTAAAATATTCGTACCGTAATTATAAACCGAAAGAAAGAAAAAAAAGATTATTACTTAGATAACGAATGTTATTACGGACTCTTAATACCCCTCATTTTTCATAATTCACTGTTAATTGGTTTGCTCAGAAAGAATAAAAAAAAAAAAAAAAAACTGTTCGTTTGTTCGTTCGTTGATACCCATTATACACATAACTAGGTAAACTTTTAGACATGATTTATATCTCGATTCTCAAGTTAATGTAATTATGACGATAATAACAGCACGAGTATATTAATAGAATTCAAAGAAACCAAAAGAACCATTATAGTAGTACATACATACATAACTACAGGTGATAAGACTGAACCAGAATGATAATCTGAATTACTTAAATACTTCATTTTCTACACAATTACTACATTTAACTAAAAAAAAAAAAAAAAAAAAAAACAATCAATACAAGAATTATTTACCTTGAATAAAAAATAATCTGTACATACATAATAAAAAACAATTTTTCTTTTCAAAATTTTCAACAGATGCAGTGGCTGATAGTAACTATATGTTTCTATGCGGGAGTCGCGAGCGCGCGTACAGAAGAGGATCAATCATTTGCATCAAACAGCTCCGAACCATCCGATTCTTTTTATGCTCAATGTTTTCATAGACCGGTAACAGATTGCCCTCCGATTGGTCCTGGCAAATGTCCCTGTAAGTCAGTACCGCCAGATGCGCATGGCAATGCTGATGACAATGCAGTTCTATGTTGTAACGTTAATAACGTTACATTAGAAGAAGGTCTTGCTTGCGCAGGTAAAGCGATGCATCAACGTTGGGTAATTCAGCAATTGAATTATTCAACTAATTTCAATATCGTTCATTTGATAGGAACAAATAGGACCGTCACACACATTCACATCAGAAATGCAACTATCGAGACCATATCTGTGGCCGATAGAAGGTGGAGGCAATTAAAATCACTCGCTATCACAGACGGAAGCATTAAATATGTTAAAGGCCAATTCCAGATGATGACGCCAATCGCTTGTTTAAATTTATCTAACAACGCGCTCGTCAGTATTGAGCACAATAGTTTAAACAGACTAGATCTACTCTCGACTCTGGACTTGTCTAGTAACAATTTACTCATATTACCAAACTTGAATAGCGTAAAGAAACGCTCATTCTGGCTGGATATAGCAGGCAAGTTATTATTTAGCTAGCTAAAATTTTTTCGCCTCTACTAAATAACTGAGTAAATAATTTTCTCATCATTCTAGAGACCCACACTCTCTGGTGCCATCATCTTAACGAGTATATTAATAAAACACTTGATAATCAGATTAAGTTTAATAGAGAGAACGAAACTGTATGCTCTGCAAGCAAGACTTGGCATTGGTTCAACACCACTGAATATCTTCCCTTCAACCAGCTGCGCTACTTAACTTTGGTGAGGGAGTTGTCCGATTATTAAGCCTTGATATAGTTTTATCTGTTACAACGATAGTTCAATGCTCGATATTTATTTTTTCTAAAATATGTATATCTATTTTTTTTGCAGCTGCAGCTTAAGTGCCCTAAAGGCGATAATTGGTCGTGTAAATGCAGTCCCCATAGATTGGATATTGTGCAAGGAAAATCACCAAACTTTGCCGTCGATGTTGATTGCTCGAATTCTCAGCTTACAGAATTACCTCAAAAGTTGCCTCCCAATACAACTTCTTTAAATGTTTCTTACAATAATGTAAGGACTTTTAGAACCGAAACTTTTTTCTATATAAATTTATTAAACCGAATTTATTGTTTACTTTCTTTTCAGATAACTGTACTCGATGATTTGGGAACTAATTCAGATTACGAAGGTATAACAAAATTCGATGCCGATTACAACAATATTTCTTCAATTAATAAACTCGAGGGTTCTAAATTCTTGGATAATTATGTTCTGTTAAGTTTGCGCTTCAACAAAATAAAAACTGTGAGTCATTATTTAGCTTAAAATTTTTGTCAATTAATTGGATCATTGATAAAGTCGATTTACAGCTACCCGGATACATTTTGGCGCCATACAGTCACGACAAATCTTCTCACAGTTCTCCGCAAAGTACCGTTAAACTTGGGGGAAATGAACTACACTGTGATTGTAATACAGCTAAATCTGTAAAGGTGCGATCAAAAAAGACAAATAAATAATCGTATCAGAAGAAAAAAAAGACAGGGAAAAAAATGTGCGGAATCAAAGTAACTCAATCTCTAATCCTTTTTTTCTTCCAGGTATGGCTACAGACAAGAATTGAGGACTCCGATGAAGTACTGTGTGAAAACGTTAAGGAAAAAGTTGTCGACTTAGAACCTGCTAAAATGTGTGTTTATCCGGGTGACTGGACTGATTATATATACTACATTATAGCTACGGAAATAATACTCCTTATCGGACTTGTCGCTAAAGTTTCATACGATTATTGGATATTCAAAACTACCGGCTATCTACCTTGGCCAGCTAATCGAATGCCAAAACTGCCTTGTGACTGGCTATGCGAAACATAGTTAGGATTTGAAAAAGATTATCCTGTTCAAGTGCAATTAACTATTCAGTAGAATAGATAATTTATTTTTGAATCGATCGGACCATAACTAATATATCAATCGCATTAGAGAATCTACAGGTTTCTAATTTTCTCGAATTAATTGAGCTGTGATAAAGCTCGTTCAATTTCTTGAATATCATAACTACTGCGATAAGAATTGTGACTGAAATCTTTTTGGATATCTATTTTTTTTTTTTTTGTCAATCTTTTAATGAATCTTAATGAATCTTCGAGCCTTGTTCTATGATAATAAGTGATTCAAATTTATACTAGAATCTTGAATTATTTCATTGATATCAATATTTAGGATCTAAAGAAAAAAGACGTAAGGGCTGTTCTGCGCTTTAGTAAATTAAACTAAATTTAAAAGATTTTTTATATCTGTAACAGTATGGCGAATTTAGATATCTCATCATTTAAAAAATGAATTATTCTTTGATTTGAACAATAATTGAATTCAGGCAAATAGGAGTTAGTTATTAATTTAATAGAAGAATTCGTTCAAATTCGAGTCTCAAAAGAAGCTGGAATTGATCATTATACTACATAAGTGTGAAAATCTACTTGCTCAATAGCGTTTACGTTTTTATAATCAAACTTAGATTAAACAATCATTGTAAGTGAATTTTTTTTTTCATAGATAAGTTTAATATCTGGCAATTTTTAGCTGCTAAACCCCCACCTAAAGATTTGGTGCTATCGAATAATTATTTGACCAAATTTCTTTTTCTTGTTTAATATTGAATCTACGATACGAAGACTGATGATAATATTTAAACCCTAATATCAATTGAAACTGATAATATTTACTCAATTACATTAATTATTATATCAATTGAATTTGTTATTCAAAAGAAAAAAAAAAAAGTTTCATCCCACCTAAAATTAACAAAACGCCATTTTTTTTTTTTTAATATCCATGACAATTAAAATGTAAGATAGAATTATAAGTTTGGATGCAATTTACAGCGTTAATCTTGCCTTGTAAAAGAATGATAAAACAAAAAGTACCCATACAGGTACCTTATTCACAGATCATCGAATATTATTAATAGGAAATGTGAAAGTTAATGTTCTAGTCTGTACTAATCGTTGTCCGCTTCGCACTTATATTATTTATAAGTGAAATTTGTTGTAAAAAAAAAGAAAGAGAAAAAAAATGTTCTGTGTCGTATGAATGATGTATATTGTAATAATAAACATTTATATTTTCTACGGTATTCGATGTTTTCTGTAATTTTTATTTTTTTTTTACATTTTCATGTAAGATGTAAATTATGAAACGACCTGAAGTAGATAAATTCCTATTGATCTGTACGAATGTTTATCCTGGGTGTTCAATTGCGTGAAATAATTTACGAACTTCTTATCAATTCAATTCCTTGTATTTTATCAACAGTTTTTCTTATTATTATCTAAAATCATTGCTTTACAAATTTTTAGCTTTTTTTGTCTTTTTCTTAGACCGAAGTATGCTTTGTTTATTTTCCTTTTGTTTATTCAAAACCATCTTTTTCGATTTAGTTAATTTACCATTCATGAGCTTACCGACTTTTTCCAAATTGTTTTTTGCCGAGTTGGCTTGCTTTTCTTTGATACTAGTTTCCTTTTTTACACCATTCTCTGCCAGTTTGAGCTGTCCTTCTTTTCCTTTTATACTCCGCTCTAATCGCTTTCTAAAAATTTAAACATTTCATTGAAAAGAAAAAAAAACCAAAAAAAATTCAGATCAATTTGTTCAATCCATATTTGATCGAATAAAATTACCGTATTGGCCAAGTCGACCCCCGATTTTTGACCTCTGATTCAGGACTTTTTTTGGATCTGAATATAAGTCGAATTTCACGAGAAAATTACCTATTATCACAAGTGGATATTTATTTATAATATTGTACTTTTTTTTAAATACAACAATATTATTTTAGATATTATTTTTGAATACAACAGCACAGCGATAGTATATTAAATATTATTTTTAATTTGTTTGTTCCAACTTCAGACTGACGCTTTCGGAAAAAATTGAAATTCGAATTTTCGATCTTCGATATGAAGCGCGCACGCGCAGTGCGCGAATATGATTGCTAAAATATTACGAGTATCGGTCGATAATGAAGGTTTTCAGTCGATAATGCAAATCCCGAAAAAAGTCCCGAATATAAGTCGAGTACGGTTTTTGAGGGTAAAATCGGTTACCAAAAACCTCATACTACCAAATCAAATCAAACTTCTTACCTTTTTTTATCTTTGCGGATATTTTCATAAGCTGGAATAGTTGATATCGTATCTCGTTTAGGAGCTCTTTTTTCCAGATCACGTTTCTCTTTTTTGTTATGTTTTTTCATGCTAAGCATGTAGTCCGGTACTTCGCATCCGGAGTCTCGCATCACTGTAGCAATACTAAAATAAAATGAAACTCCTTAAATAATTACATACGTACATTTCTTTAACTGCAATCTGCAAAACTGTAACATATTTTCTACATTTTATTCATTATACACGTAACTCTCCATCTCTCTGTTTCACATAAACATACCCACCTTCTCAAATTCACTGTATCTTCTTGGGTAAAAAATGTTATAGCCTTTCCTCTGTGACCCGCTCGACCAGTACGACCTATTTAAACATTAAACACGTTAATTGGCTCCGAAAACTTACGTTTCGGAGTAAAATATCGACGTAGATTAATAGTTCCAGCATTTCTCTCATCTTTCAGATATGAAATAGCCGATTTCAGTATCATAAAATAAGAATTTAAACAAATTAACAAACAAAACTCGCCTATTCTATGAATATAAGAAATAGCGGACGGAGGAAAGTCGTAATTAATCACAAGATTAACGCCTTTGAAGTCAATTCCTCGACTCATCAGCTCTGTGCATATCAATACCCAGATTTTACCCTCGCGAAAACATCGCACCACATTATCCCGCTGCAAAAAGAATAATTAATAAATAAATTATATAAACGATTTACATTTTTCCAAACTTTGTATAGAACTCAAATAAATAACGATCTACTCACCTGATTCTGCGTTCGATCTGCGTGAATAACGTCCACGTTAATTCCGTCGTATATTAGCTCGTTAAACAGCTCCTGAGCCCTCTCTTTACTCTGAACAAATACCAGGACTGGTGGCGTCATACCCTTTACAAAAACGCAGCCAACTTATATGACGAATTAATTCGTGCAAATATTTAAATCAAATTAAAGAATAAATATTTACTTTTTTAACAATATTTCTAAATTCTACGAGCTTTCCTCCCTCACTACCAACGAACAGGAGTTCTTGGGTGACGAGTTCTGTTGCAGAATTCCTAGAAGCAATTGAATTTCAATCAGTTTCAAGGTTTCAGGTGATTATAATGGACACAACGGTTTTAGGACCGACGAATTTGATGATATACCTATGCCCAACGGTGACGGTGATAAGACCCTTCAGATTACGACGGCACCATTTTGTAACCGCGGGTGTATTTGTCGCACTAAACATAGCCCGACGTAGATTATCGTTTGTACAAGCCTTGTGAATTTTGTCTAATTGATCTCTGAACCCTCGCATACCTTCTTCAAATAATTTGTCAGCCTCGTCGACTATCAGCCATTCAACGCTGTTGGGGATTGGTTAAAATGTGTTAAAAATTCTTTGAAAATACGCGAAATAAGAGTAAAGAAGAAAATATTTTACTTTTTTAATGAAATGGAAGGTGGATCTTGTGTCAATAAATAAACGAGTCTGTTCGGTGTGGTGATAAGTATATCTGCAAAACGAAAATCGAACGAAATATTAACAATAAAGCTGCATACAAAATAAAATCAAATGATAAATAAATAATATAAAAGAAACCCACCAAATTTTTGAGAACTTTTTGCTCCATATTTGGACATTGCTTGATTAATATTGCTGATAATATGCACCCTGAATCCCCGCCCTTCGCTGAGCCGTATACACTCTCGGTAAGTTTGTTTGGCTAATTCTCTGGTCGGGCTTACGATTATAGCACGAAAGCCCTTCTTTTGTGGTCCGTTTAGGTGATGGATTATCGGTACTAAAAAAGCGGCTGTTTTTCCAGAGCCAGTGGGCGCGCAGGCTAGTAATTGTCTGCCCTAAATAAATGAAGTCTTTGAGTTAGGCGTCAAATTGTTCTGTTAATAATAATTGAAGCACGTTAAGCTAAGACTGGCCAATTGGAAAAAGAACTGTACCATTCTCTCAATTCTCAACTAATTCTGTTATAAAAAATTACAAGTATGGTAGAATATGTGCCTAATTAGAAGCCGTATTATTGAAAGTGGCAAAGTTGATTCAAGTTTGAGAATAAAAATGAGAAAAAAGTAAGAATCTCTCTACCACCTCTAGAAGAATTGGTACAGCTTGCATCTGGATCGGAGTTGGTTTGTTGTATCCACAGTTTTTAATATTCTCTATCAAATCATTTTGTATTTGATATCTAGAAGATAAATGACCAAAATTCTCTATAGGGGAAGGAATGTGCCGTCCTACGGCAGCTATTTGATTAGCGTTTCTCAACTGGTTAATCTGAAAGAACAATAAATCTTTTTTTTTTCTATTTTCGAGTTATACTCTATTAGGACAAATTAATCGTTTGCTTATTAGTTCTGAAAATTGTATTTCGGCGATTCTTAGTTATCTACCTTTTCTTTGTCCAATTGAATTTTTTTCTCTTCTGTAAATTCCTTTTTCTGTTTCTTCGCCTTTCGATTAACACCATCTTTAGGTACAGAAATATCTCCGACTAGAGTCAGCGTCTCATTATTCGAATCGTCTTCCTCAAATTTTCTTTTACTAAAATTTTCCGAGATTTTTTCATCCTCGTCTATAGGCTCTTGCTTTATTTCTAACGGTTTATCGATGTCGGTCTTTTTTACAAGCTGAAAAATTAATTGGAATATATTTTTTATTCTCGTCTTCTGAGGTTAGGAAAAATTTATTTTCATTTCTCCAATGTAATGCGAGTGAAAAACGAAATATAAAAATGCCAAATAAATGCGGAGATTTCAGTTATTTGTAGTAAATTACAGTAGGTTACTCGATAATGTTGATTGCATAAAAATTAAATAACGACGAAGAAAAAAACTAACCTGGAATTTTTCCGCATCACTGCGAAAACGTTTGTTGTTAAACTTTGCACCGAACGAAAGTTTCTTGAATAAATCGTGTGCGTCCATAACGTATCATTAATAATTTAGAATCAATTGCTCCAATTTTTGTTAACTTTTAGTAAACAGATTCTGCAGATTCTGTCACGTGCTAACCTCAAAATTCAAACCACTAAACAGTGTGTGTGTGTGTGTGTATAGTATGATTGCTAGTATGAAGTTGCGCACCATTCATCTGTCTCTTTCTTTCCATCGTAGAAGGCATGAAGGAAAGATAAAGACAGAACAATGTGCACAAGTTCACTCTGGGAATCCTAACCTAAAAAATTAAAATCACAGCGATCTAAACTCCAGTGGAAAATTGTGTAACTAAAAATTAAACAACGATACATCAATCGAGTTTCGAGTCTTAAAAGTTAAACACTAATTTAGAAATGTCACTTGACTTGTTGTTGTTTGTATTTAGTAGATATTTAAAAATTTGTGACACTATGCCGCTGTCGATGTAAATAAGCCGCATAATAAAAAAAGAGCAAAAACAAATCTTTATGTCTGGATAAATCTAACTGCGAGACAAGTGAGTCTATTTTCAAAATGACTAATAACCTATTTCAAATATTTCTCATAACACATCATACATGTATACAAGGTTCAATTAGAGGCAACTATATTCAAACTTCAAACGGATTTTTTTTTCATTTTCATTTCTTGTTAGTTTTTTTCTAAATCAAAACCGTCTTTTCGCTTTTTAATTTTTCGCCGACAATCTTTCATCTTATAATTATATGTATATGATCATTAATCATAATTTGTTTGCCTGGTAACCAATTTTCTGATAACCATCATCACATACCACTATCTTACTAATGAATGATCAATACACTGTGAACACCTTTTCTCCATATAAATATCGTCCACGGCTTACTTACTAGATCATCGTGGGTGGCCAATCATCCAATAACTCTAATAACACGTTAACACAATTTAAACACATCAAGACTTGGCTGTGTGTATTATTTTTCGAGCATTAGTATGCGATAGTCTTAGTATACCGTGATATCATCTTAAATTATCATCCGTTTCATTAGCATGCGAAACAACGTCAGATTTCAATTTATTATCTCACCTAATTTTAGCTTCTAGTCAATTTCGTCGCTTTGTAGAATGCTGCCCTGCCCTGGAATTCATATAGTCCGTTGATACACTCGAGCACTGTTATCTAGCTCTGGAAATATATAATAACCAAAGAAACTATGGAGGAGGAGACGTACGTTTCGTGTATAAAGATTAATGGAATACCCATACTTCCGCCTTTGGTTTGTATATATCAAAAGAATTTTAAACGGGGATAAAAAAAGTAGTTTCAAAGTTCTATGTTATAGTCGTTTAGTTCGTTTTAATTAATAAACTTGTGCTTTTTATTCTAACAGATGACAGAAAATTTGAGAACGGAGATGAACTATTACAAACAGTTGGCTATGGCGGTAGAAGAGAGACTAAAGGCCTTAGAAATAGCTAAACAAGCCGAAACAGATAAATGCATGGAAGCCATTGCAGAAGAAGGTGGAAAAAGCTTGAATGAAAATCTGGAAAAGGGCGACTCTTTAGATTCTATAACTGAAGATTCTTACGCTACAGAGACAGAGACTAGCACAGTTGACTCTGCGCCTAATATTGAAACTGTTATAGATTTTCCAACAAAAGAAAACTGCCTAGAAACACAGTTTTCAAGCCTTGATACTACCGTGTCTGAATATACGACAGAAACTGTTAATCAATCTTGTAAATCTATTTGCGAATATGAAGTTGACAATAAAGCAGAGGAGATATTTGCCTCTAGCACATGCTCCGATACTATAACAGCTAGCACTGACCTAAATCAGTACTTAGACGTTTCTCCATCTACCCAAAGAACCACAGCGACTACAACGCCGGAGTTTATAAAACCTCAAGTGCCTAAGACTTTAGATATTATACCAATAACAGTTGATGTCCCAGAGAAAGAGAAGTGCGTCGAAACAGAGGGAAGAAATACGCCGCCTAAACTCGTCAGGCAGGGTTCTTACATCTTGGAAACACCCAGTCCCATGTTGCTGGCTCATATGCAGACGGAATTAGCTAATACAGACTATGTTCCAACGGCCACAAACGCGGGTATGAAAAGAAAAGAGTGGAATATATCCCAGGCCAAGAGCGAGTGGGAAAACCAGACAAGAAATAAGGAGTTTATCATACCCAGGGATAATGGCAAAGGAAATTATGGCCAGGGAAAATACAGAAGGAACAGTACGTCTGGCGTTAACAATCAAAAGATATTCAAGTCGTTTACAAACTCGAAAAACTCTTCTTTTGGAAGCCAGCATCAGTCGGCTAGGTCTGTGGATTGTATACAGACAATGCTGGACAGAGAATTAGTCTGTAAATCCCCTGGCGGTAAAATAAATGGCCATAATCAAAAGCAGAATTACAGAGAAAGTCTTCCCACAAAAAGTAACAACTCTCAGAGATGGAAATCTAGCAGAAATGTATCGATTTTAAACTTGGCGAACAAACTCGGAGGGTCTTTAGGAAATCTGACAACTAATTTTGGGGTACAATATATCAAGAATAATGAATCTAAAGGCACGATAATTGAAGACTCTCATACCCCTTCAAAGTCTATAGCTATGTCGGAGAAACTGGTAATTATTTTCAAAGAAATCCAGAGGAAACACGAAGAGCAAATGGCTGAGCTTATTGAGAAGCAACAAAGAGAGCAAAAAAGTATGCAGAGAGAATTTGAGAAACAACAAGTGCTGCTCCTCGGTCAAATCAAGAAAACTTTTCCTGGAATTTCCATTCCTCAACCTTCGGAAACTGTTCCAGAAATTCCTGAAGACATCTCATCAAGTTCATCTAGAAATTTGAACTCGCAGACAGAAACCGACGAAGTTTATACCCCTGAGGATAATAATCCTACTCTAGCTAAATGTCCGCTTGATTATATTTACCCTTTAAATGGATACTGCGAGGTTTTGTCTTGTAATAACAACTCGCAAGTCGAAACATCGGAAGACGAGGTTTTAAAACGAGAGGAATTCACTTTTGGAAATAGCAAAACGAACGAGAAAGCTACAGATAAATGTTCAAATGTTAGTCGACAGTTATTCCCGCTGGATAGTAATACTATGCATGTTCCAGTCCCGGTCAATGTCCTTTATACAGAGAAACAAGTAAGTATTGACCGGTTTTAATTTGTTTCTTCGAATTTTAAACCCGTTTTTTTTTTTTTTATGTACAGATAAATGCAGCAACTGTAATAAACGCTTATGCCAGAGGATATTTGGTCCGCAGATTGATGAAAACCGAGCGAGTAATTGCTCTGAAAAATACGTACAAAGAAGCTCTGCATTGTATGTTGAAACTCCATGTAGATGCACCGCTTAATTTACCTGAGTTAAATTTTCATCAAAGGCTTCAGTTACAAGTGAGAATTTCTCTTTTATTCGTTGAGTTATCATCTCGAGTTTTATTTCTAATTTTATTTTACAGCAGGATGTGAGAAAGGTAGTTGTAAAATGCTGTTCTTTGTCTTTGTTTACTAGTGTGACGCGGCATCGATGAATATCGCCGAACTTTTTGCACAGAGACCTGAAGAACGGATGCAAGTCATATCTCAGGATCGGGAAATCAAACGATCTCGTTCAGAACGACCAAGCTCTGCACATTCTTACTCTTTCGCTACTCAGAGAACATTAGCAAGGAAAAAACTCAAGGAGTATGATTCAAACTAACGTTGTACTTCATCGATTTGTTATATGGTTTTCAATTATCAATTCTCAATAATGTATTGGCCTCAGATATTCGATTATATAGCATTAAACGAGCGTATAATCGCTTGAGTTGGGATATTGTGTATTAAAAGCATCTTTACGCTGTCATTCAACAGAATGATTACACAAACAAATTTCCTGATGTTATAAAAACAGAAAACCATAGATTCCAGAGACAGATTTATTTGTCGATAAGTTTTATGAACGAAAGTAACAATATTCAGTGTTTGGATTTTATTATTTAACGTGAAATATTGTTCTATAAGATCTTTTTTTCAATGTTTTTGTATTTTGCAGAATGGGAGATTATTCCTCACCTCCGATAAGCAGGCCTTGTTCAGCTAGGAGCAGATGTCAGACATGGACATCCAATTCCAGAGAAAAACGTTCTCAAAATATCTGTAAGAAAATCCGAATTTCGTTTCGTTAGTTGATCAAAAATCTGAACTAGGTACTGAATCGTAGAATGAAATTATGATAAACATAAATTTTCCAATTCTTTGATAGCGAATATCAATTTGAATTAACAGTCTCTTCTATTTTTCTGTACATATAGTATATTATTTCTTAATATGTTTTAACAGATCATGGAATAAAGCGGAGCACCAGTGCAGGAACTGTTCGGAAACCTTGGAGATAAAAAAAACGCGACGATGGTGCCTTTATATTGAAACAAACAAAAAAAAATCTAAGTCATATGTTTTTTTGTATAAAATTTGATACTGCTAAGAGAAATCCGCATAGTGCCTTGTAATTTGTTTTTAATAAATGCAATTCTTTGCTTTAATATTATTTTTTACTTTTTTTTTTTCATATATTTTTTTTTCAATTTATTTTTGTTTCTTTCCCTGGTCCAAATACGATATTATTTTCAAATTATTGTTACAAGTTCCCGAAATTTTTCTTACATTAGTATAAATATTCAAAATTTTACTTGATTTTTCTTCAACTTCTGCGAAAATTATGGATTTAACATTAAAAATTTGCAAATCATTTTTCTATCATTTTTTCTCTGTCACAAAAAAAATGCACACCTATTCATACTATGATTTAGTGAAATTTCAAAAAAATTCATTTTCGATATGATTAATTGGATAAATTTGCTGCAGAAATAATATCCCTGCATTCACCTAATTTCTATTTTTAATACGTCCTTTAATTCAGTCAACGCGTATACCAAACATTATACCAAAAGTTGAATAGACATTAAATTCATTGAAGCGATTGAAGCAACATATGAATGAGCGTGACGTGAATTAGTGGAATTTAAAAAATCGTGATCTGTAATTGGCTCAGACAGATGAATGACATATCGTCAGCCGATAGTGATGAAAATATGATGAAAAAAATATAAAATAAAAAAGCTACGTCACGTTCATTGAATATTTCGATTCGAATGAACGCCAAAAGTCCATAGTGTCAATTTTTCTAATTACTTTACACTTACGACCCTACGATTTTTACTGCTCGAAGGTTGTACTTAGCTCCACTAGTAGCGTGACAGAAATGATTTGTCATAATGATCAACATCGGTAAATAACGCTTAATAACTTCCAAACTAATCAGCCAACCGTTACGATATAATACAGGTAATAACTTCCAAGCGTATTTTCAACTGACTCACAATCTGTACAAAGTCTATCGCATTATTACATAACGTAAATAACTCCCATAACCTAAAAATGCCTTTTCTATTTATTTTCCTCGTTTTCTATTCCGTCAGAAAATCAAACAACGGTCTCGTTCTCTCTTTCTTTTTCAGCCGAAGAATTAGCATGATTTCTAGAATATAATCTGATCCAAACTAAAAATAACACAGTACACAAAAATGTGTGAAAACGTTAACCACAATCCCTTTGCGGGACTTTTTTCGACCGCAAACGAAGCCGCTTCATTTTCATCTCAAAATCAACCAACGTTAACTGAATCTGACGTCAATTATGGAGAAAATAACGTTCCCAAAGAAGATGCGCAGATAAATGACCTCATCGAAGAAGTATTTGGTTTAACGATTCGAGAAGACGGCGAGAAGATAGAATCGGGACGGAAATTAGTATTCCTTGAGGACCTCGCCTCTGCTTTAGCGCCTCAAGATTGGTTGGATGCTGAGTCAGTAGAGCACGCAATTTTTGAACGACTAATGCTCACCAAACCAGAGTCTAAAATAATCAGCAGTAAAGCTGGGAAGAATGATTCCATTGACAGTCACGTTATACAGAGTGAAATTATACCTTACTTGTTCGAAAGCTATTGCAGATTGAGTCGCTACAAACGAAACAAGAGATTATCCAATGAAATAGATAACATTAAAAGAATAGTTGTTAGAAATCTTGGCACAGCTTTACAAGAACCTGACTTATTCCAGGGGCAAGAGGTTCGTTGTTATCTTCTGCAACGTTTTTTTTTTCATAAATTGAATCCTTTTGTTGATCGTAATTGGTTCGTTTATCAATTTATAGCTTCAAACGATCCAAAATCATGAAAAATAACTAAATTTCAGGTGCATGAACAGTTCATAGCGTTGTTCATGGATGGTGGAATAGTTGGTCAAGAATTGGCCTTGTTTGTTTCCGATGTTGTTGCGGAATTGAGTCTGGATGATAAGGAGGAAGGCCTGAGCGTTATAAGCGCAGCTTTCACTCCGATTTTGGACAAAATTCATCAGGAAGTTGGGAAATCAAATCTACTAGTTTTTAGACAGTATTGGTTTTCATTATTGCAGACTTTTGCTTCGATAGAAAATCTCGCTTTACTTATTATCAGCCACAGCACCCCTCGGTCTAATCAAGGAAGAGCTTATTCTGATACATTAATCGGTGCACTTTTGTGTCTCAGCTGTTTGCCCAAGACTCTCGAAGCCCAGTTTGATTTCTTTGACAAACCTTTACAGCAAGTGAGTTTCTCAGGGTAAAAAAACTCTTACAATTTTTATTTCAGTGACTTAACTCTGTTTATTTTTAACTAACTGACCATTCTCCTATTTTTCTAAGTCCGTAACGTCCGTAGAAGGAAATATATGGACTGCGTTGGATGCACTGAGCGAATCCTTGCACAAAAGTTTCCACACGCTGTTTAAATGCTCCCCCGAAGTGCGACATAAGACATTAAAATGGATTGCTGATTGTCTGCACGCCAACGCTGGCCGGGGAAAGCTTTGGAATTCTCATAACGATGCTGGGATTACAGTAACGCTGACTGTTTCAGACGGTTTCATGTTGAATCTGAGCACTATATTGTTGAGGCTGTGCCAGCCGTTTTGTACAAAGCTAAACGATACCAAACTACTTAAAATTGATCCGACTTATTGTTCCGTCGAGGTGCGAGACTCTCTTGCAAATAAACTTCAATATTCTCAATCAAACTAGTTAATACTACTCAGAATTTCCATCTCTAGGCCCAAGACGAAGCTGAAAGTAGAACTCGAGGTCTTCATGCTAAGGGAATGAGCGGGGAAACTTGTCTGATTCCAACTCCTGAAGGGGAAACTCGACCTGTGGCTGAAACCTTTGGTTTTGTTACGGAATGCTTCTATCTAACTCACAGAGCGCTAGATCTTGGGTACCGTGTTATCTTGGAGAAACTTTTAAGGTATTTGATAGTACTTTTACGTAGAAGATTCGTTGTGGCAACAAAAAACTAAACGAAAGCTTCATTCAATTTTATTCAAACATTTTGCAGAACAAATCAAGACTTGGCTCGCATGCGAAGGATTTACAACGACGCTCAAGGTGGCGGAAGTTCAGAAGTTATTGAAGCAATAACTGTGCGCATGGAAATGGAAATGACAAAGTAAATAAGTGAAAGAAGAAGCAGGCAGTTAGATATGAAAGATATAACATTAAGAAGTCTATAATTTTTCATTTTGCTCATGTTTCAGATACTTGTCTCTTAGAGCAAGTCTTTTGGCACCAGAGATGCTCAGTCTATTAGCAAAATTCCATGCCACGACGGCCGTCTGGTTGTTGCAAGTGAATTTAGACGAGGATAATGAAAAACGGAGCACTTACGCCCCTAAGGAATTCAAAACTGTATCTTTTCCGTTGCCTGCATTTATTCCTGACACTCTGAGATCAATTCCCGAATTTGTAGTCGAAAATACCGTCGGATTTCTCTGCTTCTTAAGACGACTGAATCCTAACACATTCGAAGAACAGGGACCTAACTTTTTAAACCCAATATTAACAGAGGTGAGATCTTCGGATGAAGAACATTTCCGCAATCTAGTCTAATTAATTTAATCATCAGGTCGTCGCTCTCATGGAATCCCAACAGCGTCTATACAATCCGCATCTTAGAGCGAGACTCGCGGAAGGACTGGAAGCTCTTTTACCTTCCAGCGACGAAGCTTCTCAGGCGGTTGCTTCGCTCGGAACGTATCATAGGGAGCAATTATTCATTACTCATCCTCACAGACATCAGGTTGTCGTATGATCACACCTTGGCGCTATATCCAGTTGTTGAAAATTCTAGATTCGATAATGAAAATCTTGTCTTTTTAGATAGTTGCTAATTTGTTACAAGTCTTCGTTGGCATTGAGATGACTGGGCAAAGTGTTGCTTTTGAACAAAAATTCAATTACAGAAGACCGATGTACGTAGTAATGGATTATTTGTGGAAGATACTAGAACACAGGAATAATTTCAAGTAAGTTTTCTGCCATATTTTAAAAACCTGATGAAATAACGTCCGATAATTGCTCCAAAATATTGATGTAACAACTTTCAGACAATTAGCTGAAGAAGCTGAAGCCAATATGGAAGCTGTACAACCGCCTTTATTCTTGAGATTCATGAATCTATTGATGAACGACGCTGTGTTTCTCTTAGACGAAGCTCTTTCGAATATGGCACAACTTAAGCAGATGCTTCACGCTAGGTGGTTTAAATCTCCAGCCATTGAGTTTCTCGCCATTTTATAATCTTGAATCTAATTATCTTTTATTTTTCAAATCAGAGAAAGCGGCGAGTGGAATAAACTGCCGCCTCACGAGAGAGAGCAGCAGATGGGGTATCTCACACACATCGGAATGATTGCTAGATTCGATAATATTCTTGGGAGAGAGACTATTCATACTTTAGAAATGCTTACCTCAGAAATTACGTCTATATTTTGCCATCCCACTATGGTAGACCGTATCGCTTCTATGCTCAATTACTTATTACTGCAGTTGGTCGGTCCTAATAAGAAAAATCTTAAGGTGCGTTGAGCTGATTAACATTCGACAATTTTCACTCCACAATATATTATCGATACTTTAAATACCCCTTTTGTTTTATCAATAGGTGAAAGATCAGAAGGAATATGACTTCGATCCTGCAAATCTGGTTTTAAATATATGTAAAATCTACATACACCTGAGTAAAAATGAGGTTTTTACTCTGGCCGTATCTCAAGATGGGCGATCTTATAGTCCAGAATTATTCAAGCTCGCAGACGACGTTCTTGGTTGGTATTTAGATTTGTTTAAACCTTAACATTATTTTCTTTTTTCAAAATTTTAACTGGGTCTTAATTTATGATCAATAGTACGCATCGGAGGTGTTGGAATTCTCGGTGACCTGGATCAGTTTGCTAAAAAAGTGGCAGACGCTGCTGATCAAAAAAAACAAGAAGAAGAAATATTGTCCAATGCTCCAGACGAGTTTTTGGATCCAATAATGTCTACTCTTATGTTAGATCCAGTTATTTTACCATCGTCAAAAATTGTCGTTGATCGTCAAACTATTGCCAGGTGAGTTAGTTGTATGTTTTTTTTTTTTTCAATATATTTAATTACTTTGTGATTATTGATCGATTATTTACAGGCATCTATTGAGCGATCAAACCGATCCGTTCAATCGTTCAACTCTAACTATGGATATGGTGAAATCAGACACAGATTTAAAAAGCAAAATAGAGGATTGGATTGCAAGAAGAAAAGAGGAAAATCTTGCGGGAAATTGTAGCAGCGATTAATAGGCTCTTTAATTAAGTGTTGATCGGTAAGGCTGTTGATAAATGTACAAGATCATTTTGAATATAATTAACTAGTTAGAAAAGTTTATTGCTGATATCTATCATGTTCTATGGTATAATTGATGAATATATGAAATTTGTAAAGATTGAAAAAAAAAATTTACTTGTTAAAAATTTCTACTGCGAATATGGTATTCAAATTCATCGTATTTTAGATTTCAATTTAAATTATGTATCTATGATGTATAAAATTCGTTTATTATCAAACTCACGGTTTTTTTCTATCAATAATCAATCACGTTCGACCACCGATAAAAATTGTTAGTAGATTTTTATACTCTATATATTTGATATTTAATGGTAACTGTATTGATTATAAACGTTTTAACGATCGTAAATTCAAATTAAGTCCAAAATGCATATTGTTATTTCATTTTGATTCCGTATATAAGATGATCGTTAAAATCCCCAACATTCCAAATAGGTGAATTTTCAAGTTTGGTGTTTTCGAAGCATAGCTAGTATCGTGTAATGATGTTCATAAGAAATTAAGCAAATTGTTAATAGCATTTGATTAAATAGTCAGAGATTAAATCAAGAACACTTCATTCAATTATAGTGCAATTGACATATTTATAAAGCCTGGCGACGGTCCTTGTGCAACTATTCATAGATCTGCGACACTCTTTTTCTTCCTTTTTTTCTTTTCTTTTCTCTTTATAGATCTATAGAATTATAAATATGTAAATGGTGTACTACAATGTTTGTTACGTATTGTATTTACAATATAGAATTCATAGAGAAAATATTATTTCACAAATACTGTTTTAAGTACGATAAAATATATTGTTTAATTGGTTGTTTCTGTACATTAAAAAGCGTGTCGCGGGCTGATGATTAAATGCTTAAAATATAAAATGTATTTAATAAATTGTTTAACGCAATTTAAACGACGTAGGTATATCAATAGTCTAACATCTCCTTTTGTCGAAAATTTCCATAACTATTTCTCCCAATTAATTAAGACTGCATCTCTTTGCAGACACTATTATAAATGCATTCATGGATAGATAACTGGAGAGTACAATCTTGAAGCATTTTTTTCGATTATGAAATGGGCGTTGTTAATATATTACTATACATACATACATATAGTAAACCTATACATATCGTGTGTGTTTGTTATATTCTTCAATTTACATAAACGATTAACGACTTATGTCTCAAACATAAGTTCTGTTAAGATATTATTAACATATTTGCATCATCTCTGCCTGCATGAGAGAGCACAATACTCTTAGTAAAAATGTTCTTATGAAATCTGAAAATTATTATTCTAAGACATTTATCAATTCATTGAAATCCGTGATGAACCAAGGTGCTCGAGCCTTCACATCCTCTCTTATCACGTTCCCTCCATATCCTGTC
This sequence comes from Macrophya alboannulata, assembly GCA_949628255.1. Lineage (NCBI taxonomy): Eukaryota > Metazoa > Arthropoda > Insecta > Hymenoptera > Tenthredinidae > Macrophya > Macrophya alboannulata. Next base: position 6,834,112 of record OX451212.1, on the reverse strand, counting down.
AAGAAAAAGAAACAAAAACAACTATTAACATAACAATAAATCACAGTTCGATAATTCCGCGTTACTTTATGGATTGTTTGTTGATGAATCGATCTGAAAATTGTAAATCGTGTTATTATGTACTTAAGTGAAACTTGTCTCTCACCAATGAAAGTATCGGCTGGTGGCGAAGCTTCTAAATCCGTAGCTCCGTCTCCTATATGAACAATAGTTTTGAAGTGCGTAATTTCTTTGAGTTTTTTGATAACATCGCATTTACCACCAGACCTGGAAGTGGGTTGGTTTTCATCGAAGCCAGCATATTCACCTGAAATAAATAAAGAAGAAAAATTTAAGCTTCTGTTTATTAATAAAAAAAAAAATAAATAAACAAATGCAAATTAGTGAGTTCTGTGAAAGATTACAAGACTAAGACAAAAAAAAAAAACAAAAAAAAAACGAACCGGTGAAATAAAATTTCAGCTTATTGGCGTATATATTTTCTAACGGAATATTCAGCTGTGCGGCGACTGGTACAATCAAAGAATGAAATCCACCGGAGATGAGGAAAACTTCTTTATTTTGTGCGTGTATTGTCTCTACTAAATTTCTGCAATAAATAAAATAAAAGCATTGAATAATTAAAGGAGTTTGGAAATGTGATAAGAACTAATTAATCAATTAGTTGATAAAATTTCAGCTCACTTAATCCCAGGCGTAAGCCGGACTGGATGAGTGTGTAAAAATTCTTTAACTTGACTTTGACTAGGTTGAATAATGTTCAATCTAATCCCCAGCGATTCTCTGAAGCTCATGCTACCCTGCATGGCTTTTTTAGTCCTAAAAATTGAGTTTATTCAGGAATGACATTAAAATTAGACAAGAAAACATGAAACAAAATAAGACTGATAATATTATGAGTAACTGGAATTCTTACAGAGCTGCGACGTCGTCTCCTTTACCACAAAACTTAGCCAGTTCGTCGATACCCTCTTCTTGTATCACCGTCGAATCAACGTCAAAAGTTATAGCGTCTGCGGCTCTAAGCAGCGCCTTTAGTTTATCCAAATTTGCCATTTTGCTACTGACAAAAATAAAAATAATTTTTCCTTTTATTTGAGGTTTAAAGAAAAAAAAATAAAATAAACTATAATCAAAAAACGGTTCAGGATTTAGAGAAGTAAACCGAATAAAAAAATAAATGAAAAAATTCTAGAATCAAGATTAATCGAGATCGAATTAATAATACTGTTAATAATGATAATAATATAGATGATTGTCGAAAAAATTTGCTACTATACTTCAATTCGTATGAATTATGAATAATGGATTTATGAGGTTTGACATTTATGACCTTGTATAAATTTGGATAATATTCTATAACATTACCTTGGAGGTTTTTAATTTTTTTGTTAATTTTCTAACGTTTTTTAATCGTATTAAAGTTTGAACATAAATTTGGCAAAAATTAATCACATAACTCATGTGTGATCGTGTCCCTCTGTTGACTGCGGCTGATTAAATAATGATCAGTGGTTACTGCGTGTGATTAATCGTAAGCTGGCTTGAACCAGAATCGTATATGTATAGTTATGCATACAACTGGACTAGGTATTAGCTAATACCACAATATATGTATATATGGATGTATGTATTTTTCAGAGATGTATGTCGATATAGGTAGGCATGGTGATGAAATCTTACATACTTAGCTGTGTAGCTTATCTTTAGAGCGGTTTATGGATAGCAGGGTATTAAGATTAAGGATGCATTATAACGTTGATGATAAGCTATGGATAAATTGATAGGAAAAAAAGATTAAATTCAGTGTTTTTTTCAACTAGCTACATAATGTTGTTAGTATGTAAATAATTCAAAAGTTATTTCTACAAAATAATAATATAGCTCTGTCGATAACGCAGTTATACTATTTAACAATTCCACGTGGGACGTGGACCACGTGTTATAACAAGAGAACGAAGAAAAAAGAAAACGAAAAAGATTATTCTCACTGACCTTACAGGGTTGTGTTGAATTAGAATAGTTCTCAGCTATCTTTTAAACCATTCGTTATAATATTATCTCTTTTTATATTCCAAATTCTTATAATTAGTTAATTAAAATTGTATAAAGAATTATTTTTTCCTAACTTAACCTATCACACCAGAAACACGTTGAGCGCAAGGCTATCCTATCACTAATCATTTGACCTGAAGCACGACCTCAAAATACAATTTATTGTCAGTCCGTTCACCAGTTGAATATGTTGAAAAAAAATAATAATAATAATAATTAATTGGTAAAAAAAAGGGCCACTGCATTACCGACGGAAAATTATTCTCCGTCAACTCCATCTGTCGGTAAGTTTCTAAAGCAGATATTAATCACTCAATAGATAATCTGTTTTACCATTACGTCGAGCGTCACGGATCACAATATGATCCTCACCGTACGAGATAAAATGCGTAAAGGGTCTTTGGCGCGAATGGAACAAATGTCCATCCAAGACGGACGGGTAGTCGGGTGCGCGCATCGTTCAGTGTTAGATCAGTTTTAAGATCAATGTCACATTTGAGATAGGAAATTGTGAAGTTTGGGGATGTCTTAATACCGACTAAGACTCCCTGTTATAAATAATATAATACCTGCAGCTCATTAAATCTAAAACAAAGGACGATAAATAGAAGAAAAATAAATAAAAATACAAGAGAAAAAAAAAAAAACTCGAAGAAAAATAAAAATTAAATATTATCAATAATTATCGATCTCAACGCGTAAGCGATGCTCGGGATGCAGTGGACAAAGATAAGAACTTTTCTAATTCCTGTACTGGCATCATTAATTATTAAAGCATCGTCGGCCGTAGGCGACGACGAGCAACTTGCAGCTCAAATTCCAATTCTCCCTTGTCCGAGGGCTTTGACGGTCCCGATGGTCGAAGCAAAGATAATTAATATGGAAAACGACTCGTTGTTATACGAAGGTTACATTTATCCGCGTGAACATTACTGGAGAGATGATACAACGAATTTAACGCTGGGGTGTATTTGTAATCTGGGAGTAAGATGCTTCAGGAAATGTTGCTCCGGCGGTAAAGTACTTCATAAAAATGCTACTTGCGTTGATCCTGGAGCAGGAACGAACGGAAGAGATGATAAAGTTACAGATCTTAAAATTCCGGAGAATAATTTAACCCCGGATATGCGAAATATGACGAAACTAGACGAACACTTTTACGTTCTAAAAAACAGGAACTGTCCCAACGACGTGTTCATTCTAGAGCCAGAAGTTATCGACGAAGATGAATTCGTCGTGGATTCCGAAGGCCTTCTGATCACTAAACAATTCGTTTTTCCACCCGAACGTTACTGCATCGATTGGCAAATTTATACGAATGATATTAGGGTCGTTGTTTGCTTCCCCGAAGAGGATCAACAGGAAATAACAACGATGGCGTCTACTTTGGAAATGAAACTTTACCCTGTCGGAATGATAATTTCAATACCGTTTATGATCGCAACTTTATTAGTATACGCAACTATTTCCGAGCTTAGAAATTTGTATGGGAAAACATTGATGTGCTACGTTACGTGTCTTATATACGCTTACAGCGCACTTGCCGTTCTACAACTCGCCGATGTCAACCAAATTTTCTGCGTATCTTTCGGTGAGTTAATAATTTTCAATATTTTCCAAATTTTTATATTCCTTTGTCTGATTTAGATTTTTCTTTCGTCGATTGTTATCGAAAACTCTTCTAAAGGAAGCTTAAGAAACACATAAAAAAAAAAGAGAGAGAAAAAACAAATTGATATTCTAAAATAGAAACCTATGTGTATATTATACTTCTTGGAGTTTTCAATAACATGCGAAATTCTTGAAAAAAAAAGTCGCGTACATGCCATTAGTGGATAGTTTATTTATGTTAATTGGACACATAATAATTGCGTTAACATCTAACATATATTTGCACTGTATAAATGTATATATAAATACATATGCCGGTATATGTATGTATCTGTATGTGAAAATTTTGCGTTTTGCAGTGTATAATATATGGTATATAGGTATATATTATAACATATTTTTAAGAAAGATATCCGTAAAACTCATATACCAAAAGTTATATACAGTTATAAATGGATATTCGAAAATATTCCTCTAGAAGATAAAATAATAATCAGATATAGGTATATATATATAGCTGTGTGGGTATAACAATAATTATTGTTGTATCTGGTTATCGTCCAAACAATTTCAGGTTTAATATAAATAGTTTTTTTTTTTTTTTCTTTTTTCTTGTTTTTCTAATGAAATTTTAAATAAGAAAATCAAATAACTAAATAAAACTTGTGCATGTAGTACAAATATTATGTTAGTCGCAGGTTTTAAAGCCTGAGATAATTCATATATGTATGTATATAAGATGTGTACATACATACTTACATATTAGATTTTTCTTTTTTTTTTTTTTTTTTTTTTTTTCTTTTAAGTTTTACGGAAATCTGTCTGTTTAACTTTAGCAAACGATACAAAACTCGAGAAAATATATATATGTACACATACCTTTACTCGGATGTCTTTCCGTTATTTAAAAATTTATACACCTTAATTTGTTTGAATAATAAAACGAACAAAATTCTAAATATAATACACAGTCATATCAAAATCCAATGTATACTAAAATTAGAGACTATAACAATATAAACAAAATGACAAGTAAGAAATGCTGCAGCTGCACAGATATAACTACGTGACTAGAATTTATCTAGTTGTAAAAATCGAACGTAGAAAACGCGACTGAAATTAAGAAATCTCTAGCTCCCTGCAGATCGCAGCGAGACTTATCGCTTCCCCTTTCACGTTATCATCGATAAGACTTAATCCTAATCAGTTAAGAATGAAACATCAGATCGTATAGCTGAGCTGGGTTCGTTCGTCAGTATCCTGCAGCGTGTAAAACAAGCGCGAATATATATTCTCGGAGATATTTAAAACCGCGCGTGTATACACAAATGATAATATATAAATAAGGTATGCATATACCTAAACCGTATAGAAAAGAAAAAAATTCAATCCAGAACCGCGTTTATTTGACCAAGTTGTAGGCAGTGCCTTGCAGTGGGGGCGATAGTTTATTTATTTTTATTATATATACCTTCCCGCACAATAAACAATCAACGCTCTATGACATAACGGAAAAGTGGGCCTTACTGGGGATTTCCCGTTCTTTACATGTTGTACATACAACTCGACGATCAGGTCTCGTCTCAGAGACACTCAGAGAAAGAGAGTGAATGGTAACCGATGGTCAGTCCGGCCCGCGTGTTTGTCGAGGTAGCACCATGATCATGCACCTGTTCATAGCCCGGTCGTTCCTCGTCTTATTAATACTGGGCCCAGTTTACACGTCGGGTAAATCAAACAATGAAATAATACACCGAAATGAAAGATCGGTCGACGTCGAATACTTCGACTATTCGGTAATCGACGAGTGTATATCGTCGGGTGATTGTGTGCCGATTTGTTGTCCCCCTGGCCTTTACATAAGCGGTACTAGCTGCGTAGAAAACGCCGATACGCCTGCTTCGGAACTGAAATTTCCACAAATTTACAACGAGGATTTAAGCCCCGTAAATTTAACGGAATCTAACGGTGACTTTAATTTCACTAAACTTTACGCTGGACCTTGCGAAAGTGGGAGCTACGCTTTGAATCCTGAACTCAGTGTGGAGGATGAATTTTACTTACTTAAAAACGGCAACATTTATTTACCGAATTATTTGAACGGGACCATTTTAAACGTGGATGGTTACTGCTTCGCGTCTGTCCTCGGTGAAGATCAATCCTACACTGTAATTGCAGTATGCTTTCCGGACTATACTCAAAACGGTGATAGCATGCCGGTTGTTTATCCAATTCTCATGCTGCTGTCAACTCTCTTTTTAATAGCTACTTTTGCTGTTTACGTCGTTATACCAGAATTCGACAATATACACGGGTTGACCCTTCGAGCCTATGTTGGAGTTCTATTCGTCGCCTATATCGCTCTCGTCGTTGTTCAACTTGGGGATCAAACCATCATTGAATATGTCTTCCTCTGCACAGCATTAGGTAACACATTTTCTATTCGTTAATATACGTATATTCAATAGAAAGTCTCTCCTAATTCCTAAACGTATATACCTATACCAGTATCTTAACATTTGGGCGTGAAGAAAATGTGATTTTTTTCCTCCTGTCTAATCATTTATTCCGATTTACAAATATATATGCGGCATTGAAAATGAAGAAATAAAAAATCGAACAAGATTCAATTACCAATACGACGCGAGTATTCAGAGTTAATTGTATTCGTCTCATTTGTATTCTCGTTTGTTGGGCTGATTCTCGGAGATTCATTGTTTTATACAAGATAAAAGTTAATTCTTGGGAATGCAAGGATCAACTGAATTTTAATTTTCTTATTTTTGTATTTTTTATGTATAATCAATTCAGGGTATTATGTGTTCGTTTTAATTAACCGAGAAATCGTCGACTACATCATATTCTATATATGTTATGGCCTTTGCTGTAGGTATCAGGTATGTGAAAGCTGACTCAAAACGCTGCCGTTCAACGAACGGATCGAATGCACTGGCAGCCAATGCGTATATGAGTAAGAAATACCGATTGCATATTATATTGTGTCAACGTGCGTTGATCTCAAATGTTTAAAACGACGGTTCAATACGCGGGAAATTTTTAAATACAAAAAAAATACGTTCGGAAATTTTTTAAATTCCGAACTTCGACCCGGCTAATCTCCGCATGCATTGCTTTTGCGAAATAATTATCCCAGATGTTAGGAATTCATATTAGATACTGCGTGTCAGTGTATAGCAGCGGCGCTTGAAAGCTGTTCTAACACGGTCTTAGCTACAGCACGAACGGGTTCTGCGTCAAGCTAATATGTTATAACAAAAAAACAGACCTAAATCGTTAATAGGAGGTTTTATATAAAAACGAAAAAAAAAGGGGGAGAAAATGAGAGAATGTTCGCGTGTCTGTGTTCGGCGATGTAATAAGATGTGTGTGCGGACCGCATATGTGAACATATGATACTTGTCAGTCCAGCTTCCTTCGTATCGCGAAGGAAATAAACATAACGTAGGTATCCCAGCTGAGTTCAGATTGCCGCTCTCTTAAGAGTCGGTATTTTAAACGTCCTTCGTTTTACGTCTACGTTTGAAGTATAACTAGGTACACATGCTTGACACCCGAATGGGTCTCATTATTAGCGAATTGCGCGTACGCACATACACGTACTCTACGTCTTGTGCGTGGGGAATACTGAAAGAAAAGAGAGAAATATAAAAATACAAGAAAAAATAAATAAATAATTGCGAAAGATCGAGTAATTGACCCGATGAAATACTAATTATAATGAAATTCGAGAGAACTATAATATCTATGTCGAAAGATGAGGATAAACGCAAGGATTATTACGGTCCGAGGTTTAATCCAACGAAGGAAATAACCGAGGTAATAAATATTAAAACGATAATAATCGTGTTCACGATTTTGCGAAACGAAAAATTATTCCTGAAATGCTTTGGAAATAATTTCCAGCCATTCTTCTTCTCATTTTTCTTGTTCTTAGAGATGAAAAAACATAATCTTATATAGAATATCGCGTGGGTATGAATAAATCTGAGGTATATTCATCCGTTGCGCGTATGTATAGTCGCGTGTTAGTAAAACGGAATGGGAATGCAAGTGCGTAACACCGCATTGTTTATATATTAAACAATAAACGACTGTACGGACTTGACTTGAATTGATTTGCAGGCTTGGCTTGGCTTCAGAGCAAGAACTTTTGTGTCAATTCCGTATAAAATTGTTGAGAAGCAATGAAAAAATATGTAAAAGAAAAAATGAAACGCAAAAAATTGATAGATGCAGGTTAAAATCGGCATGGAATAGATATTTTCACGTACAAATCTGTAGCTAATCCTCGCGCGATCATGTTTGCATTCCGTTCGCAGAATGATCATTACACAATTCGTTGAAGTGTGTATAATGTAGGTATGTCTAAGACGTACTACATACATACGTGGTTCAAAATAATCAATTTTCTTAACAAACGATCGTTAAACAATATACCCTGAATGGTGGATCGCAAAAACACCGCATTTGTTGAGAAATTCAATTACCTACATGGTACGTTATGTACACTTCTGACGAACGAATGACTTCGCAATATCAATTGACAAAGAAAAAAAGACAGAAAAAAAATGTACAAGCAAAAAAATTTTTAAGTTTCCATATGTTTTTTTTTTTGTTTTTTTTTTTTAACATACGGAAAAACCCACGTCCGGTCCGATCCTCTAAGTGCCTGAAAAACCCAAGCAATCGGACCCCGAGGACCCCTAATGGGACCCCATACACAGAACACGAATAAATCTCTCGCGGGCATGGTCGGGTCCGAAAGCAATATCTAAAATTATTTAAACAGCTGTACGTTAATTTTTGAAAATTATTCAAACAGCTGTACGTTAATTTTCGAAAATCGTTTTGCTTCAGATTTAGCATTGTATAAAGATTGTTTCTGTATATGAATTCACACTGAAATCGAATCTATAACAAAGTATAAAATTTATTCATTTGAAAATATCGTTATCTATTACAAATCAAAATTTCGATTATATACCGAAGTCAAGTCTTGAAATAAAATAATTCCAGTTGTTATTACCTAAACACTGTTTTTTTTTTTTTTTTACTCGATATATAACGTAAATGTTATATCTCAATTCGAATATATCGATGGTGAAATTCGTCTATCTGCAGTATATCGCTGTACAGCTGACATTTACAGTTTATTTTTATTAAACGTGAATTTCCGTTGTATATTGTATACTTATATACCTATAATATGAATCAAACATGGGCGTGTCGTGATATATGATAAGTTGTTTACTTACCTTCGTTATAACGAAAGTATAAATATGATATATACATACCTATAGTATCAGACGATGATTTAATCTATAGTCAAAATATTTTACGATTAAAAAAATCTGCTTTGGCATTACAGCAGGATTCGTTTACCGATATCCTTTATTTACAGGATTAACATTACACGATATTTGGTTGAAAATTTAATTTATAATCATATTCATAGAAGTAAATTTAACTCTAATTCCTCAACATTTTTTAAGATTAAATGAAACACCTCGACGATATTCTGATTTCCCTGATACTTTTTTATCATGAAATATTTTATCTTCAAGGTATATATATGTACGATCTAGGTAGGTATATAGATCGTAATAATTTATAATGAAAGCTGGATACATGTTTATGTGATAAATTTGTATAGATTTATAGAACGAGCTTCTTATTCTTCAGATAGATAGGCTATACTCATTGTAGTATTTATACCCCATTTCATGACTCATTATGAATTATTAACATTCGTATTAAAGAGATCGCGCACGGCAGATCATCGGGGAATTCATGTAATAAACTATAATTAAGGTTTTTATTTCTATTTCGTTTTTTTTTTTTTTTTCGTTCTCTTAACGATATATCTAACGCAGACACTGGCATAATGAATATTGATTGCATTCATTTTCGGCTTCATATATACATAATTGCATGGCCAAAAAAATCTCTGTAATTAAAATAGTTACTGTTAAATATTATTTCACAAAAATTTCCCCCTGGGTATAGGTATATGTACGCATATATGGTATATCCGAGCATATATCACATCCTGACGCAAATCTAATTTCCTTGAATAACTCGTTTTTTTTTTTTCTTTTTTAAGCTTCGCGAGTTATACCTATGGTATACATATGTATGTATCAAGGGGTAAAAGTTGTATCGAACGACTTTCCTCGTCGATAAATAAGTTGTACACTGTACACTAAACTGGGTAAAAAAAAAAATCGACTATTTTTTTTCTTTCTCTTCAAAAGTTGTATCGAAAACGGTAATTGTTGCTAGTGATAAAAGAAAAAGACAATCCTTGTAAAACATGAGTTTTCGATATTAATATTTAGAGGTGAATAATAATCGCAATCTTCTATTTTCCATTCAAATAACATATTCGAAAACTTTTGTTTACTTCTTTAGAATTTCATAACTCGCCAACGGATCAACACACAGAAATTACCGAGACATATTCTTGTAGGGAATAGAATTCTCTACAGAAAAGATCCTCAGTCGTCACACGATAGAGCCACTCGTTCAAAAGTTATCGGTCATCAAAGTTGAATTTATGATAAATTCCACGTCTTCTTTTTTCTATCTTTTTTATCTTTCCATCTCTTACGGATCTTTTTGTTTTTTTTTTTTTTTTTTTTGTAGAGCATTCAATTCCCTGCAAGAATATGTCTCAATCATTTCTGTATATTGATCCGTTCGTGAACTATAAAATTCAGAAGAATTAAGCAAAAAAAAAATGTTTTCCCATATGTGTTACTTATAAGTGGGAAATAGAAGATCGCTGATGATGCATCTCCCAAATATTATAATAATATTAAAAGCTGATATTTTGAGAGTTTTTTTTTCCTTTCATCACTGGAAAAAAATGCTTTCGATATAAGTTTAAAAACCAAAAAAGGAAAATCGATTTTTTTAGGCCCAGTCTAGTGTGAAAAATTATAAACGGTCGGTAAGAGAAAATGAATATCGCGGATTATCCGCGACAGAAATCTGCAATATCCTTTGAATTCTGTGTAGGGTCGGCAAATAGAGGTCGGGGATGGGGACAGAACCAGCGACGGTTCGACGCAGTCGTATCGCGTATGACGTCGACGTTGGTTCACAATTATAATTCTGAAATAGTATGGGTCAGTTCCATACAATCATAGCTGTATTAATTTAACAATCGGACGTCAGTCTAGTGAGAGAAACGAACTACTATCACACGTATCATTCGGGCTCTCCCCGCGCTACTTTCTTTCAATTGGTAATCAAGGATCAAGATGACAGGGAGCCTTCACTGAATTACTTAATTACTAAGAATCGAGTAAGAAAATAAAAAGGAAGAAGAAAGATCAAACTCGGAAAGTCCAGTGGCTAAAAATACTGACAGACAATCGGCTTCTTGTCAGTCATGATGCATCTCGATCATTCCACTGCGGTCATAATTATCATCTGCATATTTATACGTGCAATTATGATTGTGCAGGGCGGTGATACGCCTCGTCCCTGTTCAAAATATTTGTCAATATCTTTGACGGGTGCAAAGGAGTTCGAAAACGGTTCCTTATACTTCAACGGTCAGCTGTTCCCGCCTGAATCCTTCTGGACTAATGATGCCAATATCTTTGGATGCCCCTGCGAATTGGGGGGTAAGCCGTGTATGCGAACCTGCTGTAGCACGGGCGAGTCGTTCAACGGATCGGGGTGCATCGTGCCGAAGAATTACACCGTAGACCCCATCCGACCACCGGACAAAAATTTAGCGCCTGAAATAAGGAGGATGAAGAAATTGGAAGACGCGTTCTACACCGTGCCGAATATGCAGTGTCCTAACAATACACGGTACGCTCTTGAGCCCGATGAATTTCCGGAAGACGAATATGTGCTGCATTATAACGGGACATTGACAACCGAATCACAAACGTTCGGTCCGAAACAGTATTGCATAGGGTCGTCGGGGATTGAGCAAAAAATTATAATCGCTATTTGCTTCGGTGAGGAGGCAGCGGACGCGGTACAAATGCCAGTACCGATGCTTTACCCCATCGGGATGATGGCTTCGATACCGTTTTTAATCGCGACTGTTATCGTTTACGCGATTATACCAGAACTTCGTAATTTATATGGAAAAACGCTGATGTGTTACGTGTCAAGTTTGGTTACAGCGTACATTTTTCTTACCGTTGTACAGTTCGATCCTGCCGGCGACCTGCCCTTGGTTATTTGCATCTTAACAGGTAATAGTAAAATTTTTTATCATTATCGATTTTCCTTTTTTTCTCTGTTTTTTTTTCTTCCCTTATTTGGTATGAATGGTACAGTGATTACAGCCATGTACGTGTATATACAATGTGATAAGAGTTCGTCGATAAAAATGTCTACCGTTTTGTATTCAAGTCGAGGACACGCTTCGGCCAAGGTCGAGACCTCGGACGAAGTCCTTAAGGAAATTATTCCAGGAATTAATCGCGTTTCATCCAACACCGTAACCCAGTTTCGGGTATACATACATAATACCTTATCACCATTCTCTAGCCACAAATCCTCGTTTTTTTTTTTTTTTTTTTTTTTTTTTTCTCATTTTCTTCGTTGACGATTCAAAGTCTTACACTAACACAGGATACCTCAACTTTTTCACCGCAGATTAACTCCACTCTACTTCCCGGACGCTAAATTTCAAGAACGTTGATTAGTCTCATTCACTTTACGAAGTTCTTGAGTAATTCCCCATTATTTCCTAGCATTAAAAGTTGTGTTGTTTTATGCATGCGTTCAGTCATTACAGTTGAAACTGTTGAAAGAGGAAGTTTAGTTATGCGCTCATACCGATCGTTATCGATGGTACATAAGTAGGTATGTAGTGTTTGGCTGTAAATTGTGCAATATTAGTCAACATAAAGATTGAAGAAGAGAAAAAAAAACGTATACGAAAAAAAAAACAAACAAATTTCTTAAGAAATTTCGCGATTGGTGGGAGAGGAAACGGGTTATATTAATTTATGGTATTCCGCCGAATGCTGAATCAGTATACTACACTGTGGTATATGAAGGGGATTCACGTCGGTGCGACAGAGTCGTATCGTCTATTCATCGTGATAGTTCACGTTCACTAGCTGCTATATTTACATACATTCGATTCCTGTATACATTCTTTAAACTAACAGACGCCACTCCGTGGTAGTGCCAGACGAACTCCACTCTCACGCGGTTCCACTTCTGTTTTTCAAACAGTTCTTTTTACAGTTCCGGGTATTTCTCAGTCGACGATTGTTTAAGACAAATCGAACTCGTGTCTAGTGAACGTCCTTTTCAACCATGCGGTTAGTCGATTTCACTTTCGTCATTATTACCTGTGTTATACGTCCAGTTATACCAGTGCGCGGTAGTGATACGCCTTCTCCCTGTCCCAGGGCATTGTCAGTTCCGTTAACGAACGGTCAACGGTTTGAAAACGGGTCTGTATACTTCGAGGATCATTTTTTCCCTCGGGAGTTAGTCTGGAGTAATGACGAAGCGACTTTCGGCTGCCCTTGTGCTCTGGACGACGACACGCCGTGTGTGCGAACCTGTTGTAAACCCGGGGAACTTTTGCGTGGGTCGAAGTGCGTCAAATCGAAGAACTTTTCGTCCAGCACCGCGGTGCGTCCGTTGGACAAAAACCTCGCGCCGGATATAAGATGGATCGAAAATCTGGAGGATACGTTTTACACAATACCGAACATGATATGCCAAACAGAGTCTCGATATTATCTCGATCCCGTGGAGTTCCCGGGCGACGAATACGTCCTTCATTCTAACGGGACTCTGACAACCGAAGAGGAAACTTTTCAACAGGAACAATACTGCGTCGGAAATACGTATGATAACGAAACATTTTCAGTAATCATATGCTTCGGGTCAAAGGGTAAAGTCAAGATGTTACCAGGCTCAACCGTTTACCCCATTGGAATGATTGCTTCGATACCATTTTTACTGGCGACTGCAATAGTCTACGCCATAATACCGGAACTTCGTAATTTGTATGGGAAAAGCCTGATGTGTTACCTCGGAACTTTGATCAACGGATACTCCTTTCTTATTGTTCCATATTTAGACAGTGCTGGTGACATGCCAACGGTCATTTGCATTTTCATAGGTAATTATATTCTCATTTTGTAAGTTTTAGAAAAGTAACGAGAGTCGAGGTCAGTCGGTGGGGGACTTTAATCGAAAAATCGTTCCGTCATGACTGCAGTAAATAGCGTTGCACGAATCCGTTAAAGTTTCCGTGACATTCAACCGAGGAATTTAGCTTCGAATCACGGTATTCACAAGTCGTATGTAATCAGAGTGTAAATATGTACTTAGTGAACTTAGTCGTTAAATTCGATTGCAAATTGCACCGCGCCAGTAATGGGAGTCGAAAGTGCAAATCCACCTGTTCCTTTGAACATATTTACAATTGTACAAACACTCTGAGTAAGCGTAGGTATTCAAGATTTGCCTTACTTCACCCATGGCTTAGGATTTTCAGAAATTTCCGCATCCGGTATTTATTTAGGAAATCGATTTTTTCTTATACTCGCGATCGAATTGTTGATTTTTCAAGACGTGGTAGATTTGGGTCAATCACAGCCAGATTGAAAAACGATTTCACAAGATTTCTGTAAAAATATATATCGACTATCAGAAAAAAAAAAAAAAAAAAAAAAATACTCGTTAAAACTTGGGTCTAATGATCCCGGTCAAGTTGCACGTGGTAGTGGTGCCTAACGAAAGCCAGAAACTTCAAACGCACCTGTTATTTTCAAATAATATAATTGCGTGGGTGTAGAGTGTGTCTCGTAATATCGACGGTGAATTCGTCGGAAGTATAATTCCCACCACCATACGTCCTTGATCAAGCATTATTTTTAGCCACCATTTCCGAGCCCGGGATCATCTCCGATTGTTTCCATAGTTTTCAAGCCCCAGATTTTCGGTGATGATAAAATTCATCCACCTCGATTCACCGTTGGATGAAAAAAAAAAAAAAAAAATCGTGGGGGGAATTTTTCAGAGAGAATTTTGACAAACGAAAAAGCAATTGCTTATGGAAGTGTCTACTAATCCATATTTATCGAACGATAAACCGGATTCCACGTACCCGAACTCGATTAAAGTGCCAAAGAAGGTCGTTCACGCGCCTTGTTATATAGATACCAAAAAATTGGTTCAACGGGAACTAATTGATTAGATATATTGCCATTTAACGAGCTTATACCAATTTACCAATATTACTGTCTTTCGATATATACGGTTCGCTTTTTTTTTTGTTTTTTTTTTTTTGTTTTTGTGTATTACTTTTCCGAAAGGTATCCGACACACTTTCGGATCCCGTAATATTTCACGGTTTTATCATCCCGCCCACTCGCACCTAAATGTAACCACCCTCGCGTATTTCTACGAAGAGTTATATTCGAGAGTGGCAATTTACCCGCAACACGACACCATATATAGTTATACCAAGTCGATAAAGGAATGGCACAGTGAGCCCGCTTCTATTCCATGAAATTGCAATGGAAAAATTTTATTTTACTGCCTCGTTACGTACAGCGAGAATTTTTTTTGCACTTCAATTAGAGACTTGATATACAAAAATGACGTAAACGTAATTTTTTTATCCACGTTTACAGTTGTCTTAAATTAATTTCAGTTACCAATCGCGATTGCAACCTCTGCGTCTGTCGATTCCATATCAAATCTCGAAAGATAAGATAAGACTGTACCAACATTCGAGTAGCAAAAGTTTAATAAGTGAAATGATAACGTTGAGCAGGTGCTGTTGTTGTAAATTTATACCAGCTCGATGTTTAGTCTTTAACGTTTCTTTGCTGTGGTACAGGTACCGAATACTCCGTTTCTTTTTTCTTCTTTCTTTCTTTCTTCTTTAGTTTTTAATCAACGAAACTTTTCGAGTGTAAAATATGAAAACTTTTACTGTGAAATATATTATACTGCTGAGTGTGATGAAGTTCTTGGATAGAAGAATATGGTCGACAAAGCTAATCAAGAGCTCGGTCCACTGCAATCTGCTCATAAGTTACAAGACGATAGTGGTTTGCGGTTTCCGCACATGGACAATGGTGTGAGTTAGCATACACATCATCCATGGATGTACGATTCCATTAGTCATAATTATGACTCAATAAAAGTGGCGATGATTAGACGCAGAAGAAACTTTATATGCGTTTCAGTCGCAAGAGAAATGACACCGTAAAGATGATGAGCATAAAACGTATAGTGATTCAATTTCATATCATATCGTTATGGGGATTTTTCTCTGTCGTTTTAATGAAGTTACCAACGCTGCAGCTCCTTCAAAAACCACCATCACTATTTATCAACAGCTTTTCCTCGATAAACCACTACGGCCACCATATCCTTCCATGTTTCCACACCATGTCTAGGTGTGATTAACTAATTACTTGTAATAGGGCCATGGTCGTTGGTCAACTGAGAAGTACGTACTGCACCGCAGTAATAGCGCTGATATTTCACTTAGTTAGTCCAACTTCGATCACCTAGCGAAATGGTCCGTTGCGAGTTGCTCAAGTGCTCGTTTCTATTCTGTGTGACGATTGTCGTCGTAGCTGAAGGGGAATTCGGAGAAGTTATTAGGAATTTTGGGGACTATTACGATGGGAGTAATAAGACGAAGAATTTTATCCCGGAAGATGATAAAAACGAAATCCTCACGAGTTCGGAATCTCACATTCCTCGCCTCTCTTTCTGCTGCCCATTCGGCTTTTACACTGTGGTTGCCGGTTGCAATAAAGTCGAAAACACCACGATAACTTTACCCTTATTTTTTGAGATCATCGGCGATGAACTGGTCACTGAAAATGCGACGATCGATGAAACCAGCTTCGAATTTCAAGTCTGGAATCCTTGCCGAGAAACGGCAAGCTACTTTCTCGAACCTGATCAAATCGAAGACGATTCCGTCCTCCTGAAAAATGGCTCAATCTACATGAGGTACGATGGGCAAGTTCTTAACCACGGAGAATACTGCCTTGGCACGATGAAAAATCGACTTGACTTCAGCGTTCTGGTCTGCTATGATTCGTCGACGAATTATAATCCTGCGGAGGAAAGTCAGGTGAAAATAATTAATCAAACCCTTCGTGATAGTTTTTCTCGATTCGTCCGAATCTTTTAAAACCCATCTTTCACTTCTTCAGCCATATCCACTCGGCATGATACTTTCTATTCCATTCTTCGTGGGCACATTCATCGTTTACACAGCCATTTCTGAACTGGACAATTTGCACGGACTATGTCTTCGCGCCTACGTTGGAAGCCTCGCTATTGCCTACATGCTGCTCAGCCTCATCCAGTTAGCTATTCAAGACCAAATCTCCAACCCAGTGTGTCTACTTCTCGGTATAATAAAACAAATTACTTGATATCGTTTATGTTTATGTAATACAAAGATTTTCGGGTCAATGCATTGCTCCAGTGTTACAAGTTGGTATATATTATGATGTATAGTAGGAATTCCACGTGAAATTGACCTGGGTTTGCCCTCGCGATTTTTAATTTTGTTGAAACATTTTTTTTTGGTCAAATAGACAAATTTTTTCGTTTCAAATACTGACAGATATTCTGTATAGCAAATTGTTCCATAGGATATGTCTTGGTGCCGAGTCTGGAATGCATGAAAAAATAGTGATGTTGGTATACGACGATTTTCAAAATATCTAAAATGAATCACCGATCTTAGTTACGTCTAGGACTATGAAAGACTAAATTTATTGAAAAATCGAAAGAGGTGAGGGTTCGCGATCGTTCGAAAAACTCTCTGCATGTGCGCGGGCTTGACGAATCGGCCCCACCACTATAAGGAACAGTAAGATATCTGAGTTTCGTTTGATAATTAATTATCGTTTTTA
Source organism: Macrophya alboannulata (assembly GCA_949628255.1). Taxonomy (NCBI): domain Eukaryota; kingdom Metazoa; phylum Arthropoda; class Insecta; order Hymenoptera; family Tenthredinidae; genus Macrophya; species Macrophya alboannulata. The sequence continues at coordinate 6,816,527 of OX451212.1, read as the reverse complement.
TAACACAGTAACTTCAAGCCCGTTGATTATCTCCGCAATGAAACTTCCACCACTTCCACTCCAACAACGTCGAAGAGAGTGCTAATAAGGTTTTGCGGATACCCTCTAACCGACAAATATAAATCATGATATTGTCACTCTGTAAAGAAGATCGGTCAGTCAGTTCCAGCACGTCGTCGAAGATGGCTGTAGATAAGCTCGAGTTCTTTTATCTTGTGTTGAGTGTCTTGCAATATATTTTGCCGGAGTCTCGGGCTATCGGTACGAACGGAGTCGATAAATATTGTCCATTAAATTCACGCGTTGATATATCCGGATTATTACCAGACGAAGATGGTTCCGTTGTTAAAAATGGTGAAATTTATCATTCGGATTCTATACGGGTTGAAAATGGGAAAAAGTTCGCTTGCTCCGGTCATGAACGACCACTTTTACCGCTGTGCTGTCCCCTGGGAGAAATCAAGGCTTCTGGAATCTGTCAAAAACCTGATATCGAACCAGATTCTATTCGTTTTCCACCCGTTTATTCGGACCATCTGACAGTCGCTGGTCAAGTGAACGATCAGGACTTTCAAATTGTTGTATCTGACCCTTGCGCACTTGACAAAAGGTTTGTTCTTATGCCCGAGGAAGAACCTATCGACGAATATTATCTGATGAAAAACGGTTCGCTATACAGACCTCTGGACGACGACAATACTACGATGTACAATTCTTCACTCTGGTGTCTTTGTTATCTCAACAATACAGACAAATATATTCCAAGCCTGTGCATCGAATGGGTAACGCTGGACAACCGAATCATATCTTACAAAACAATTGGGATGTTAATTTCGGCAATATTTTTGATTCCCACGTTCATCGTTTACAATATATTGCCAGAAATGAGAAATATACATGGACTTACACTCAGTTCGTACGTTGCATGTCTCACTGTCGGCTACATTACCTTAGGACTGAACAACCTGGTTGGACCAACCTCGGACTCGCTGTGCTTATTTTCATGTACATACTTACAACTGTTTGTTATTCTACTCTCTTTTTTTTTTCTCAGGTTTACTTAACTCTGCGATGTAGTTTTTAGAATTTCGAATTAGAAGTAAGAAAAAACAATAAACGAAAAAAAAAAAAAGGAGGACTCAAAGGTGGAATGTTTTAGCGGGATTGCAGGGCAATCAGAAAATTGATAGATCGGAATAAATTCTATTTTGTTGGTACATTATTCCACAGCTGGGATAATATATTAAATAGTCACAGCATTATACAGAGATATATTAGAAAATTGCGTGTAAACCGTATATATCCGGTATCTGAATTCTGTAATTAAAATTTAAAACGAACAAGATGTAGATCGATTTTCCAAGAATTATATATCCTTTTCATCCGACTCTATAACAATCGGTTTATATACATGTTTTCAATGTTTATTCGAACGTGTCCAGTCGAACGTATCGGTCTCCGATTTTTATACAAACCGTGTTAATTTTTATAAACATTATAATTAAGTCTGATTATAAGACAGCTATATACATATAACTTCAAGGATGGAAAGAAAAAAATATCTGAATTACCACAGCGTTAAATATTTATTGATAAAGTAAAAACTATGATAGGAAAAACTTCATTTCAAGGATTAATTTTTTTATTCTTCTTATTTCTCTTCTTTCAGCATTCACCATACACTTCTCATTTCTCGCTAGTTTCTTCTGGCTAAACGTGATGTGCTTCGATATTTGGTGGACCTTTGGGTGAGTTTGCATATATATAATCTTTGTCAATACGCATAGATCATTATTATTATTATTATTATTATTTATATATAGATATTATCGTCATAGATATCGTTATCTATATTTACGACTGAATAAATTCCGTTTTTACCGTCAGATATACGATCGTATATGTATAATGATATTTATTTTTATTTACATTAATCAGATAAAAATTGGACTAAAACCTAAAAAAAACCCTAAAAAAAAACGTTGAATTTGTACAAGCCGTTATTGAAACCAATCAATCTTTACTGCAGCAAATAACCACCCTTTCTGCTATATAGGTATGTACTATATACCTGTTTTTTTTTTTTTTTTTTTTTTTCTTTTTTTTTTTCCAATCGCGATTCATCAGTACGTATAACTTCGGAAAATTTATACGCCCCGGGAAACACAAGCCGCAGATATTTTTCTTTCTTTTTTTGTTTTTTTTTTGTTTGTTCCTAAATCACATTTCGTAACGTTATTAATATATGGTTATAAATACTATAAATCTATCGTCGGAAACAATTCGTAAACGCAGTGAAGTAATACCTATTATAAACGTACATACATACAGCGTTTTTGTATATAAAATCTTTTTTTTTTTTTTATTTTTTTTTTTATTGTTACATACGTAATTATACCGGTAATCAGTTGTTATAATAATAATAATTATTATTATTATACTTTGAAGATTAAGATAAAGAAATTAGATGGTATATATTCTTTGCGCGTTTTTTCCCCAACGGTGGTTATATATCCGTGGGGAATACACACTGGGATATATATATATATATATATATATATATATTCATCATTTTCCGCTAACTCTTAGATAAAATCCTTTGAACGAATGGCGGAATTATGCGGATGAACAGATTAGATATACTATTGCATTATTATACCTATACTAAATACTATGAGAAATATCTGTGCCAAATTTTCAAATTTTTTATATCAATTTTTATCAGGTTGCAAAAAAATGTTCAGATAATTGACGGTATAAAATACACGTATTCCCAATATACATATTTAAAACTTCGATTGCCGGGGATTGGGAGGGGAACGGGGGGCAGATTAAAATTATAATATCAAGCTCAAATTTGCGGCTAGATTTTTTTTTTTTTTTTACAATTTATTTGGAACTCATTTACGACTATCGTGAAAAACAGAAAAAAATCGTAAATCGAAAATACCCAAAATATAAGGACCACCGTAATGTATAGTCGATTAGATGAAGATTCAATAAATTTTTTCTTTGTCTTTTTCTTTTTCTCTATATCCTTTTTTTTTCATTTAATATTAATTCTTTTCGATACAACAATTGCTAACGATATCTCTTATAGTGTGGCGATTCTCGCATTTCTATATATACTATAATTCTTCTTCATCTTCTTATCTTTTTTCTTCTTCTTCTTCTTCTTTTTCTTTCCTTTTTCTTTTTATAAAGATTTCCTCCTGCATAATGCAACGTGCTTTGCTTATTTTAATGTAAATATTACTTTGCCCATATACGGCATTTCGTGGAGAGAATGTTTTGTTATGATATATTGACGAGTGAAAAAGTTTATTTAGAAATTTTTATTACTATTATTATTATTATTATTATTATTATTATTATCATCATCATATCTACGCATAATATATGTATACCCGTATAGGTACTACAGGATATCGAATATAGGAAAATTGAATGCAAAGCGGAAAGGAAAGAAAAAAAAAAAAGAAAAATCAACTGATTTATTCGAGTTATTATTTATTACGATCATATTGCAATCAATTCGCATACGAAAAACGGACTCTCCATATATTATATTTATTACACCATTAATCCCTGTCGTATAGAGTACTTAGTTTTTGTTGTACACGACGAACTCACTTCCGGTTTACGTAATAGCAAATACGTTTCAAGAATAATCGATGATCTTGCACGTCATATACGAGTATGAAAGTACGTTATAAGAATTAGTTGAACTCTGCAGGGTGCCGATATATATAATTTGTTATCAGAACGAAGATCGGGAAATTTGAAAAAAAAAAAAAAACAAATAATAATTTTTGAATTAGAAAAAGTGAAGATAAAAAAAAAAGAAAACGGAAAATGAACAGGAAAAGACGGCTTCGTATCTGCACCCATTATGAAAATTCCTGATTTTCATCTCTTAGCTTTAAAAAAAAAAAAAGGAAAGAAAATTTCTTTCCTGAATACAGTATTGAAAGACATAAATTTTATTAATCGACGACTATATAATTATAAGCTGTGATTAGAAAAAAATTACGTAATTCGATCAGTCTTCCCATTCTATGATATATCCTGTATATCCGCAAAGCGTAAAGCCATACGCTTCACTTTGTGGACAACCAATTCCTTTTTTTTTTTTTCTTTTTTTTTTCTTTTGCCACCGCAATTGTCGTTCCATCTACATACTTACTATACGCATGTATATGTACTACATACATCTATATACATATAGATATAGCAACGATTAGATAGGTGACGGGATTATTTTGCCATATATGTGATAATTACGATAAAGCACGCTCATCGCGCGCTGCTGATTGTTTTTCGTATATAATGTTGAAATCGGTTTTCTTTGTGTATTAAAAAAACACATGTATATATAGGTATATATTCATATATACTATATTGCAGAAAAATTTGACGAAATAACTTGACACGCGTGTAGAACACACACGTCATACCTAATTCCTTAAGAATCACGTTCTATACGACTATTTTCATGAGCATAATATTATAGTATATATGATAATGATAGATGAAATAAAAATAATAATAATAATAGAAATCAAATAATAACCCATCGAGTCATTGAGCTCACCATAATAATTTATTCTCAAACACGCATATACCTATATATTGTTTTTTGATGTATGTTACACGCGTGCGTCAAACAGTTATATTATATCTTGTTAAGTACTTTTACTTATAGTCATGTGCACATACGTACATCGTGCGCTTCCTTGCGGGTCAATTTTGTTCAAATGTCGTGTCGTTTGCGTGTATATAGCCTTTAGCGAAAAAGCAGAAGATTTAAATAAAAAAAAAAAATAAAAAAGAAGTAAAAAATAAAATTTCAGACACGTAATAATATATATACATACACATATGTATGTATGTATGTATGTACTCATTCTCAGTCGTATATAAAGAATTATTTCACCAGTGGGGGAATCTCTCGTTTAATTAACGTGTGTTATATTAACGACTATTTTCGACCGGGATCTTTTACTATATAGCATATCGTCGCGGTCGTGGGCAGGCAAACCAATTTTATTTAGTATACCGATTGACTTTATCCATGTAGCTATTTTACGATTATGATCAAACCCCCCCATTGCGACATGGTACAATTATACATATATATATACACGTTCGATCTCATCGAGTTTAATATAATTAACGATTTAATCGTCATTTCAGTTTCTTTTTATTCGTTTATCTTTTTATTTTTACAACCTTTTATCGATCATTTGCGATTAGTCGTCACTCTGGTTTATTAGCCTCGAGTGCATTCGCGATATAATCGTTTTACAGGTATAAAAAAAAACCGCTTTTTCATCCAAAGGAATTTACTCCAATTTGCAATTTTTTTTTTCTTTTCTTTTCTTTTCAAATCACTGGTATTAAAACTGTCAAAGATATATTCTATTGACTAAGTTTTTTCAAATTTACAATTTATAGCTTATACCAGAATTTTGAAACGTATAATTCAAAATTATTTTATTACAAATTGTTAACATCGAAACTACTTCAAATTTGGAAGAAATATTTTATATCGATCTAATTTCGGGGGGAACTGATTATGATTTCAATTTTTTTATAGATACAAAAAAATTTTGATTTTTAATCAGGTTTTTTTTTTTTTTTTTGTTTACGCACTCCTTCGACGAGAAGCGTATAGAATGTTCGAATTTCACGTTACGGTCACGTGCGGAAGAGGCTGTTATGATTATATTGTTCGCTGATTTTTCTGTTTTTTTCAATTTTATATTCTTAAATTTAGAATCAGCTTTTACGCTTTAATATATAATTTAGGAATTTTATATTAATAGTACGGCCCGTCAGATTTTTCCCAACAGTATAGTAATCTACGAATTACGATAACAGCTTATTATTTATAATGCCGTAACGTGGATAGCGGGGGAAAAAAAATCGTGACACTGTCAATAAATCATATATTTCATGTTTAACCAACTGTATAAAATAAATTACATTCGCGAGTATAGTGCACGTGAAAATCATCCGTTTTACGACCCGCTTTTAAAAGTAGATAAATCAATTACCATCGGAGATAAAAGTCGAGGAACTTAACACCATGAGGCTTAATAGAAGAACAAAATTTTTAACGTAAACAAAAAGAGGAAAAAAAAAAAAAAGAAAAACATCCTTAGGAAATATAAATTATGAAATTCTGTCTCTCTTTCTCTCTCTCTCTCTCTCTCTCTCTCTCTCTCTGATTTTTCAAGATTTAGAAATAGAGAACTATAAAATTATTCGTAAATAAATAAATCTTCTATCATAATTATTATGAAACAGCTATAGAACTCGATTTATAAATAAACATTTTTCAGACTCAAGATTGTACACCTATATAATACGTTCGTTCAGAATTTCGTTTATGAGAACGACCTCGCGATGTCTTCGCAGCGTTGTTAATAATTGTGTAATTTAAATGTTAGTAGGTAACGATTATACGTAATAATTTCATAAACTTTGACCTAAACGAAGAACTATTTATATACTATATACATAATATTCTTCGAATAACCAAAATTACATGTACCACGCAAGTTATGATTATGCGTACATACATTATACACATCATTTGAATTTTATCGTATATATATGTATATAGTTCCATTAGCAGGACGATTAATTAACCGTAGGTAGAAGATAACGATTAGGGGTGCGTCAGTTGAACCGTTTGACATTATTTGATAGCGATAAGTGCTTGCGGTCAATTACTGTTCACTGTACAGTAGCCTGCACATATACCTATATATATACATATATAGACAAATATAATGGGTATATATGTATATGAGTATAGTATATAGGTTTTATCATATGGGTAAATCTAAAATCTCGTCAGTGAAATTTAATACCAATTAATAATACATTATGTAATACTTATATACAGCTGTACCTATATACCGAAAATAAATTTGTAGATATTATATATGACGTTGGTTAAACAAAAAAATTAATTAATTAAATAAATGAATTCAAACAAAAAAAGACGAAAAAATACAATCGTAAATAAAATCGATCAATAAAATCTAAAATAATAGGTAAAAGTTATTGAGTATATATATTACTGTATATATATTTATTTATTCATTTATTTATTTATTTTTTTTTTGATTTTGTACACGAGAATTCCAATCAGCGTGATATATAACGTACAGTTTGTACTCGTGAAGTATAAAATAATCACTGACGATTTATTGCTGATCATAAAGCTATAAAACTATTGAAGGAAAAAAGAAATCGATGAGACAGTAACAAACCTTTTTTTTTTTTTTTAATTTTCTTTCTCTGTCTCTGTACGGTGTTAAAATATAATTATTAAATTAGAGTATATGTATACGCGAATTATTATTTTTATTATACCTATAGCCAACTATGACTAATTGATAATGATCATCTGATATTTTGGTACCAAATTAGTACATATGTACGTACATACAGTATCCATATGTCAAAAAATTTTCGTGTAATTAGTCGCGCTTTCTCTCTTATAAAGCCCTGCCCAACGATTCTGCTAATGAATTAATCCTAAGCCCACGTATACATATGTACATACATACATTATACATATACATACATACGTGCAGGGTATACAATACAGCATATGCATTATAGCTGTATATATCTTATACAGTAATCCGGGTACGCTTCGTACCTACATACCCACATATTTGTCTATATACCTATATATACGTGTATATACTTTTTAACCCACATAAGCTGAATAATCAATGGTAGGTACGAATTGTATGTACGAGCTCGGTATAGGTATAAGGTAGATACGAGTATGTATATAGGCTGCATGGACGTTAAGGTATAGGATACCGTGCGCTTAAAAATTCTTTTTAATGTACATACCTACTTGGCGCGAGACTCTACCGAGTCACTCGATATAGTGGGCGTAGGTGACTTCAATTTGAATGGGAACTTATTCTTTCCATGTATTTATTTAATACATATACCTATAATATGTATATAAAAATAATAGAAATACGTATACTGCAAGTACGTGGATGATGGTGGGGTACGTCACGTCACAGTATATTATAGTATATACACCCCCAATCGTAGGTTTATATATATATATATATATGTATATATATACCTATATACTGCAGTATATACCTGTAGAAATGTGTGGTCGGTCTAACTTTGGTCTTTGATGTTTGCGATCAACAGACAATTTCCTGTCCAATATCAACCGCACATGACCGGTATGTATGTACGTCTATATGTATATACGTAGGTATCCTACCTGTACAAGGCTATTGATACGACGCACGATGCGGCGAAACGGCCGCAACGGTGGTGTAGAAATCCTTGGCAAAGACAACCCGGCTGACACGCAATTTGCGCCAATCAACCAGACCCTGAGGGAATATATATCGGGGTGCGACCTGTCCCCTGGGTTTACACCTAGTTGTTCTCTGTAGAAGGAACAATATACGTATGATACAAATATTTATATCATCTTTTCGTTTTGTCCGCGTTTTTTTTTTTTTATTTTTTTTCGTTTCTATCCATTTTTGATGTATTTCTTGTTTTAATACATAAAAATTTTTCCTAATATGCAATACTTGAAATCTATTCGAACTGATTTTTTTTTTTCATTCATTTCAGTTATTTTTCAGTTTTATATACAGCTGTATACTTGATGATTTAATATTCATTTATCATAGCACCTCTAGCTGGTAATAAAATAAAAATGAACAAAATTTAAGTTCAAAAGTTAAAAGAGAAAGGAGAAAGAAGAAAGAAGGAAAGTAAGAGTCGAAAAAAAAAAAACAAAAAAGAATAAAAATAAACTATCTACGTATCTATGTATGTATGTACATACATACGTATATACATATACATACGTACTTTTGGAACATTTTGAAACTTCGCAGCTGAAAATAATTGATTAGTGGAAATAAATATATAAGCTTCTTTGTGTTAAAAATACCAAAGACTATTCCGTATAGTAATAGAGATATTTAAAACAATGATATCATGCATACATAGATACATATTATAGGTCGTATCCATAGCGATAATAGTCGCGAATAAATTTGCAAAAATTGAGGCTACCGTTCAAATTTGTGTACAAGTTATTCGCAGAATTATTGAAATAAAAAATAGGTAAAGAAAAAACGACGTTCGTCCTCCGCAAAGTGATTCATTCATTTATATTATTATTATTATTATTATTATTATTATTATTATTATTATTATTATTATTATTATTATTATTATTGTTATTATTATTAATGATCTTTTTTTTAAAATATCAGTATATACATATATTAGTTTTATACATATTAAATTTTAGTTTTAGTATGTAAGTATAATGTATAACGACAGAAACGACCTCGTGAACTTATGCTAATTTATATGATAAATTTATAACGACAGCTGATTATCATCGTTATATGTATTATATGTATAGTGATCCGCCAATAATTTCAAAGATATTTAAACACGACTCAATATGAGTTGCGAAACATTTTTTTTTTTTTTTTTCTTTTTCGCTCATCGATTATATTTTTACGATGGAGCCGCAATAATTTCAGATCCTGATTTATTATAGTATTTTGTACAAGAATTTAATTCATGATAACCAATAATGAATGAACTGATCAAAAATTCACTCTTTTTTTCTTTTTCTTTTTCTTTTTCAAAGAAATAATCAATTACATATGGCTAAAAACGTATAAGAAAAAAAAAAAACAAAAAAAAAAAAAAAAAACACATTTTTACGAACGTGGTAAAAAGAGGTGTTCGAGTTTATTTTTATATACTATACTATACATATGTATTATATATATATACATATTTTTTTTTGACTTTTTCTCGGCATACGGATTACACATTCATTTTAATTAACCAGGTTGAATAAGGATTTTACAGTCGGTGGTCGCAGGACTCGCGCGTGACTTGCGTGTCACGATATAAAATTTTTCGTATTAGTTCCAACGTATTTTTAACGATTTCGTGTACACATATACATAACTATACGTATATATTT